>JANAVB010018198.1:5288546-5313546 GCA_029216955.1 Iris pallida
AAGACTTGAATAAGATGGAAGATGAGATTGTCTACATACTATGTAGACTTGAGAGGATATTTCCACCGGCATTTTTCGACATTATGGTGCATTTAGCTGTTCACTTACCAAGGGAGGCAAAGCTTGCTGGACCTTTTGGTTACCGTTGGATGTACCCCATAGAAAGGTATATTATTCTTTTCAGTTTTAAAGTTATTTTAATCCAATTTAGTGCCAATGTATACATATGTTGTTGTATTCTAAAGGATATACATGTATTGTCTTTTAGATTATTGGGAACATACAAGAAATATGTTCGAAACACGGCTCGACCAGAGGGGTTAATTGCAGTGGCATACATTATTAATGAAGCACTCACATTTTGTTCAATTCACAAGTTGCTCGTCCGTATCAAGGTAGAGTGTCGCAAGAATGGACCCAAGCCGATCGTAATATTGCTCACTGGTACATACTGACCAACTGCGATGAGGTGTCTCCATTTCGAAAGTAAGTGTATATGTGTTGCATTATTAAATATATAGTTAGTGACAAAAATTAATTTTATTGCTTCAATAAATCATGTAGTGAACATTACCAAATATTGGAAAAGAAAAGTAATGTGGATATTGAAAAAAGACAAAAGCAAATGTTCCCCAGTTGGTTCTGCCATAAGGTAATATGCAATTGAATAATTAGTCTCAAGATGGACCTTTTTTAGTATATAATATGTTCTACAACAATATATGTGTAATTTTAATTTCAGATGTCAAAGCTGAAAAAGGAGAACTCACCACTATACAATGAAGAGTTGTACGAGTTGTCTAGAGGCCCCAAGTCCAAAGTCCACTCTTTTGATTGTTGTATTGTTTAATGGAATTCGGTTTATTTGTGTAGAACGTGATACTAGGCTCTCAACTCAGAACAGCGGGGTATTTGCAATCGGAGACATAGATTATTATGGACAATTAACCAAAGTGGTAGTCTTGGAGTATAGAAAAGGCTATCAAGCTGTGTTGATCAAATGCCAGTGGTTTGATTCTCGAAGCAGTGGTACAAGAGCAAAACTTCGTCATGAATTCCATCTGACATCCATTAATGTTAATACTTGGTGGTATGAAAGTGAGTCATTTATATTAGCAATTCAAGCTAAGCAAGTTTTTTATGTGGATGACCCAAAGTTGGGCTTTGGTTGGAAAATTATTCAGAAAATGCATCATAGACACATATGGGATATTCCAGAAAATGAATTCAGTGAGGGTGATGAAATGGAGAATGACATAGCATACCAAGAAAACTCCTCAAATGATATTCTTTGGATGTATGAAGATAATGATCCGAGTTTTCTTACATTGCATAGAAATGATGTTCCTCCTATAGCTATTGAAGCAATAGTTATTGATTTGGCAATTAATAATGACAATAATGATGTACCTGATGATATAGAGGATGAAATATCTTCAGATAGTAGTGAAGAAATTACTGGATACATTAATAATGAAGATAGTGATTTAGATTAGTAAGATTTTCTATAGCAATATTGGTGATTTTTATCTTAACTACACTTTTGTATTTCATGATTACTGAACGTATTTTATTTGTTTTTCATGATACACAGATTATGGTTCAGTCTGTACAACGTGGTAGTAAGAGGACTCAACTTACTCGGAAAGATGTTGCAAATGGTTATGCATCAAGTGTTGGAAACGTTATAGTGGACTGAGTGGTGCCTCCTAATAAGAAGCGGCCGACATCCTTGGGTATGACTAAACTAGAATATTTTATTTTCATTGATAAGAAATGAATACCATTGGTTCACTATCTAGTTCTGACACAATTATACTAAGAGTAAGGAAGTAAAAACTCTTTAGCTGCAGTGGGCACATTTAGGGACACTTATACGGCCCGTGGTGGGTAGGTAAGATGCAGGTTTTCCTCCATATAATGGAGGCTATACAGAATCATTAAATTCTGAAATTTGGGTCATTATAACAACTTTTTTGACTCTTGTCCGTGTTCAATACTTCATTGTGCATATATAACAAAGATCTTTGGTTGGGACATCTTGGGTGAGCATGGTGAGCATGTTCCACTGAATAATTTCTCCTTGATTTGACCCGGTTGCCACAAGATTAATGTGTCAAAACATAATAAGATGGCTAAAGTAACAGAATATGACCATAACAAGTATATTGTACTAGTCATTTACGGCCATCCAAAAGTAAAAGAACAACATGAGAAGATTTCGGCACCCAGAGCCGATGTTTCGCACATTTTCATTGAAACAAGAACTAATACCACCTTGCTTTAGTCCGTAGGTGAATAGCAACTTACTAAGCACTCGCAAGTAGTGCGAAACTTGTTTATTAGAAACCACGATTCCTACCCACCCTCCTCAGTATTTCCTCTTGTCATGAGTAGATATAAATAATTTCACTGAATTTCCAGTCATCACATTGAAGAGAGATTCATATACATAACTATTGAATCCAAGAAAGAGGGGACCAGAGCTTAGACCAAAATATATTGACTATAAAACAAAATATAATCTGCTCAAAGCACATTTGCCCCTTGAAATTATTTATCAACAAATTCATTAAATTTTCGATCTTCTATTAACAATTCAAACAATGAGGCTGCTCCCTCCCTTCATCGCCACAACAAATTCAACATTTCCAGAGTCCAAGGGAGAAAACAAAAAAAGGTTTTAAAAATGTATGTTTCTGAGGGAGACGGCCTGCCTTCTGACTGATTATAGACAAAAACTAAAGCAAAGGTACAATATCGCATCAATCCAAGTAAAATAGAGTAAAAATCTTTCTAAAATTCTTGGCTTCCTGGCAGGTTTCCATGAGCAACCTGCTGTCGTGAAATGCAAAGCATATGACTTGTTGTACATGTGAGAGAATGTCTCTGTTGCACAACTTGTTGTTTTAACACCAAAAAACTATGAGAAAAATAACTCAAGGTCAACTATGAGTAAAAAAAAAGTACTAAAATCTATACAAGTGCTTTATCTGACTATCCAAGGAGAATTTTATTTGATGCTCAAAATGTGCATTCAACTATAGATAGAAAATAATAATGCAATTGCTAACCTGCTAGCTTCAATTAATGGCAGATGATCATGTTAGTCCCGAGGCTTGATCAAAGATGGTATAATAGATGCAATCGAGATCTACGATGATACAAAGGACCAAATAGCCAGATTACAATATGAAGGAGGAAAATAGAGAAGAGAAGATCTCTCGTTCTTCCTTGCAAATGTGTTACAATTGGGATAGAACGAGTTACAAAATCAAGATGAAGATGAGATGAAGAACAGTTGCTGGGGTATCAAAACACCGTTGCTCAAAGCAAGATTCGCCCCACACGAATTGCTTTCAGGAACCAGCAAGTTTGAAGAACTTGTGGAACGCTCGATGTCACCTCTGTTCTGACTCCTCGAATGGACTTGTAATGGCGGCAGTAACTCCCTCTCTCTCTCTATCCTTTTCTAACTTATAATTTTTGTAGTACCCACAAAGGAGGCCAGAAGAGAGTATATATAGAGAGATAGTGGAAACCCTAGCCGCCTCTTCAGTTATGAAAAGATTGAATCAAATTCCAAAAAGATAGCAACGAGATTAATTCAAATCCCACAAAGATAGCAACGAAATTAATTCAAATTCCACAAAAAGGGGATCTGAATTAATCATATTGAATCAGTCTTTCCATAACTGACTTGTAGTCTGCACAGTCAGCGGAGCCCTCCATACGGCAGCAGCAGCAGCAGCCTGGCTGTATGAGCCGCATGGCCTCATGGCCGCATGGACCGCATTAGCCGCATGGACCGCATGACCGTATGGCCGCATGGCCGCATGAGCCGCATGGCCGCATGGCCGCATGAGCCGCATGGCCGCATGAGCTGCATGGACCGCATGGCCGCATGGGCCGCATGGACCGCATGAGGCCGCATATGAGCCGCATGCCGCATAAGACCGCATGGCCGCATATGAGCCGCATGACTACTGACGTGCTAAGTGCAAAGTGCGCCAACAAAATGCCATATTACGTCTCATGAGCCCATGAGCCCGAGTCCGAGTCCGAGTCGCTAAGCCCCTTTGGGGCTTAGCTCCAAATGGAATTAATCCAAGAGAATGACAAAAGCAGTAATGCTTAATCCTTGGAGCCTTATTCTTACCTCCTAGTAAAATCACCCACATGGTTCCCTCCTTAGGGTCACCACCCCATGTGCATCTCTCAACAACACAATCAAGTATATATGTTGAGATAACTCATGCTGCATTTCCGATTTGGGACTAAAATTTTATAAGGCATGTTGAGAGCAAGCTCTCTCCATATAAAGAAAGCACCAACAATCCTCCACATATCACAACATATATATGTGTCCAGGGTTGAGCGTTCCCCATAGTAACTGTCCATTTTGCATTAGGATAGATGTCACTGACGACTTGAATCTTCCCGTACGGGTTAAATAACAATGTGATACAAGAATGGACTACGCCTTGAATTCTGCACCACAATTGTAATTCTTCCCACTCACAAAGTGTAGTTACGTGTGCTTCTGGCTGCACATTAAAGGCCCTATGCCAGCCTAGTTTCAGTGTATAATTTTGGGCGTCTTCAAGTTTACCCTCAAGAGATGGCCTGATATCTCTTTCCATACACTATAGGTGAGTTCTTTATTAAAGAGACATGGCATGAAGCCTTGCGCTTCCTTGCGGTGCTACGCCGCTATGACATGGCCTGAAGCCGAGGTATTACCCCTACCTGGGAACCTCATCGTAGTGTCATACTACTGTAGCATGAGGTCTCAGCCTCTTTGTAGTGCCAATCTACTCAGCATGAAGCCTAAGGCTTCCTTGCGGTGTTACGCCGCAACGACATGGCTTGCAATGCCGAGGCTTTACCCCTACCTGGGTACCTTATCGTGGTGTCGTACCACTGTAACATGGGGCCATCCTCCCCTTTGTAGTGCTGTCTACAACTCTTTAATTTTGTCATAAAGCATTAGGCTACCTGCCTATTTATGGTGCTACGCCGCTATGACTTGGCTTGCAAAGCCGAGGCATTACCCCAGACCTGGGAACCTCATGGTGGAGTCACCCCACTGTAGCATGGAGTTTCACTCCTTGTAGTGCTGCTCTACCGTGCTTCCTGTAAAGCACACCAGGCATTCACTCTGCCTGAGAACTCATTAAGGCCGGCGTTTAAGCCAACCTTCCACAGGATCTATTTTTTCTGCAGAAAATACACAGTAGACAATAGTGGTTATTGGTCCGTATCCCTTCCATGTTCCAGAGAACAAGTACCTACTGTTACCTGATAGTTTTCCAGTCAGTGATCCTCCTTTGAACCAAAAGTTAGATGCCTAGTAGATTTCTCTTTGAACTAATAGCATAAAACTTTATGGTAGGATTACAAAGACACACTATCAGAATGCCTTCAAGCCCATTTTACAAGCTGTGTCATCGACCAACTGGCGCTTGAGGCCCTTTGTGAACGAATCTGCCAGGTTCTCCTGACTCCGAACATCAATCACTGTAATTATACCTCTTTTGATAAGATCGTATACTGCCCTGTGCTTCAACCGCACAGTCCTTTTCTTTCTATTGAAGAGGTCATTTGATGCCACTGCCGCAGTCATCTGGTTGTCACAGTATATCGGTATCGCTGGTATCTGAGCCCCAACCACTGGAAGATCATACATGAGCTCCCGAAGCTATTTTGCTTTATCTGCTGCAGTTTCAAGTGCATAGAAAGATTCCATGGAGGAACGAGAGAGTATAGTCTCCTTCTTCGACTTCCACGATATAGCAGCTCCACCCAAGGAAAAGACATATCCACCTGTGGATCTCTCGCTTTCTACCTCTGAACACCAGCTAGCATCACTGAAGCCTTCCACTACTGTCGGATACCCGTTGTAGTGCAGTGCATATGTCTGAGTCTTCTTGAGATATCTCATCACCCGCTTCACAGCTTTCCAGTGCTCAACCCCTGGGTTGCTTGTGAACCGACTCAGTATTCCCACGGCGAAAGCTATGTCAGGCCTTGTAGTAGTGGTTGCGTACATTAAACTTCCGATAATGCTAGAATACTCCAACTGCCTGACGCTTTCCCTCGAGTTTGGCTTCAGCTTCTGATCACACCTGTATGGCGTATCGATCCCTGGAAGATCCTTATACCCATAGCGTGTGAGCATCTTCTCAATGTAGTGAGATTGTGACAGCGCTACTCCAGTGTCTCTCCGGATGATCTTTATGCCCAAGATGACATCTGCATCCCCCAAGTCCTTCATACTGAACTTGGTTGAGAAGAACTTCTTTGTCTCCGTGACACAGCCTATATCCGTCCCTAGGATTAGCATGTCGTCCATGTACAGACAAACGATGACTCCTCTTCCATCAGCGAACTTTGTGTAAACATATTTGTCCGTCTCGCTGACTCTGTAGCCGTTTGACCTAATAACTTTATCAAACTTCTCATGCCATATCTTGGGAGCTTTCTTCAAACCATATAATGATTTCACCAACTTGCAGACTTTGTCTTCAAGACCTTTGACGATAAATCCATCTGACTGTTGCATGTAAATCTCTTCGGTCAGCTCTCCATTCAGGAATGCTATTTTTACATCCATCTGATGCATCACCAACTTATGTATAGCTGCTAGAGCGATTAACATTCTGATGGTGGTCATCCAAGCTACTGGAGCGTACGTGTCAAAGTAGTCTATCCCCTATTTCTGAGAAAATCTCTTGGCTACCAGTCTGGCCTTGAACTTGTCAATAGTTCCATCTGCCTTCATCTTCTTTTTGAAGATCCATTTACATCCGATGGGCTTTTCTCCTTCAGGTAGATCTACCAACACCCATGTGTTATTGGAGGTGATAGAGTCAAACTCGTCATTCACTGCCTCCTTCCAGAAGATAGCATCTCTGGTCTTCATTGCCTCATTATAGGTGAGCGGATCTGCTTCCACATGATAGGTAACAAAGTCATCTCCGAAGTCTTTAGGTCTCCTCGCTCGCTTTGCTGACGGCTCTGCGAGTGCTGGTACAAGAGTTGTTTCATCAACAACAGCTTCTTCTTGGACTACTGGCCCATATGAGATTTCAGTCTCATTTGCACCTACATCATTTTTCGGAATGTCCGAAAGAACAATATTTTGGTCTTTTACAAACTTGTCTTCAAAGTATTCAGCATCACAAGATTCGATGATATGATTTGACTCAATATCAAGAAATCTTCGAGCATCACTCTTCTCGGCATACCCCAAGAAGTTCGCCTTCGTAGTCCTTGTCCCCAGCTTCTGAATCTTTAGATCTGGAAGCTTCACATACGCTAGACACCCCCACACTCGAATGACATTCAAGTTTGGTCTGACTTTGAACCAGAGTTCATGAGGAGTTACGTCCGAAGTTGCATATGGCACTCTATTCAGAATAAAAGTGGCCGTTAATGCAGCTTCTCCCCAGTAGCATTTTGGAAGTCCTGCAGTAAGCAGCATAGAATTCATCATTTCTGTTAATGTTCGGTTCTTCCTCTCTGCTACTCCGTTGGATTGAGAAGAATATGGAGCAGTAGTCTCGCATATGATTCCATGTTCTTTGCAGAACGATGCGAAGTCACGATACCTGTACTCCCCACCTCGATCACTTCTCAACCTCTTGAGTTGTTGTCCAGTCTGCCGTTCAGCTTCGGCCCTGAACTCTCTGAACTTCTCGAAAGCTTCGTCTTTAGTCTTGAGAAAGTAGACGAACGCGTATTTTGAGAAGTCGTCGATGAAGGTTATGAAATACTTCATCCCGGCCTTCGTGGAGAAATGTTTGAAGTCACAGATATCGGAGTGTACTAACTCCAGAAGATCTGTGCTTCGATTGACCCGATGAAAGGGTTTTCTTGTAATTTTCGTCTGAGCACATACTTCACACTTCTCCACCTTACCCCCACATTTGGAGATAAGTCCTAGACTAGACATTTTGTTAATTCTTTTACAATGAACATGTCCTAGTCTATTATGCCACAACTCAAGAGAATAATCAGAAAATGCAACTGCATTAATGTCATCAAACTGATTGACAAGCTGAATTTTAAACATTCCTTCGATTTGGTAAGCCTTCCCGAAGTATGTTCCCTCCTTGGACATCACCATCTGACCAGCATTGATGTCCATCCTCAAGCCTGCGTTGCAGAGCAGGCTCCCAGAGATCAGGTTCTTGGCAATCACCGGAACATGCTTCACACCTTGAAGCGTCAGAGTGTTCCCAGAAGTGAGTTTCAGTTCCACGGTCCCGATCCCCAGAACTTCAGCTTGGGCCTGATTCGCCATGACAACCTTCTCAGATATTGGCTGGTATGTGACGAACCATTCCTTGTCAGAACAGACATGGCAAGTTGCACCAGTGTCTATCCACCAGTCAGAGTCAACCCCCACAGTTGTGACATGTGCGATCATAGCAACAATATTAGAAACCAATAAAACCTTATTAGGCTCACCTTTCTCTGATTGTTTAGGCTTAGATCTGCATTCACTCTTGTAGTGGCCTTTCTTGCCATAATTAAAACAAGTCACGTGGGACTTTGACTTCTGTTGCTTAAATGAAGGACCCTTCACTTTTAGATTGGTGAAGTCCTTCTTCTATTGATGAGAAGCCGTCTGCTTCCCCTTGGGATCTTTCGTCTGTACTAGATTGGCTTTAGCCAACTGTTTGGACAGAGTGTCCACCTTCTGTTGGGAACGCATCTCGTCCTCAACATGGATCTCTTGAAGTAGATCTCCCAAGATAATGTCTAGCTTCTTTCTGAGCATCCTTGCATAGAAGGTACTCCATCCAGCAGGAAGTTTTGAGACGATCCCTCCAACGACAAACTTGTCGAGAAGGGGCATCTCTTCGTCTTCCAGTTTCTGACGCAGCTGAAATTCCTTCACCTGTGGCAACATGGACTTCTCGTCCTCAAAGAGCAATTTGTGATATTTTTCAACCACAAACATCTTGCTCCTGTTTCTGTCTTCTTCACACAGTTTTTCCACAGACTCCCATATGTCTCTGGCAAATTCCTTCTTCGAGTAGGATTCTGCCAGGGAATCCTCCATAGCATTCAGGATAAGAAGCCTGCAGATGCTATTTTTCCTTCTCCATTTGGCCTGGAGTTTGGTAGCCGCATTGATAGCGGCAGTAGATCCAGTGTCTGGAACAGAAGATTCTTCCTCCAACAGAACATGATCAACGTCTTTTAGTTGAAGAGTTAGATAAACCTTTCTCTTCCAAACTTGATAATGCTCTCCATCGAACTTTTCCAACTTACAGTAGTCCGATTAGACGAGCGAAGCATTAATATTTTCCATCTACACGGATCTTGCTTTGAGATTGTTAGTCCCGGGGCTTGATCGAAGATGGTAAAACAGATGCAATCGAGATCTACGATGATATAAAGGACCAAATAGCCAGATTACAATATGAAGGAGGAAAATAGAGAAGAGAAGATCTCTCGTTCTTCCTTGTAAACGTGTTGCAATTGGGATAGAACGAGTTACAAAATCAAGATGAAGATGAGATGAAGAACAGTTGCTGGGGTGTCAAAACACCGTTGCTCAAAGCAAGATTCGCCCCACACGAATTACTTCCAGAAACCAGCAAGTTTGAAGAACTTGTGGAATGCTCGATGTCACCTCTGTTCTGACTCTTCGGATGGACTTGCAATGGCGGCAGCAACTCCCTCTCTCTCTCTCCTTTTCTAACTTATAATTTTTGTAGTACCCATAAAGGAGGCCAAAAGAGAGTATATATAGAGAGATAGTGGAAACCCTAGCCGCCTCTTCAGTTATGGAAAGATTGAATCAAATCCCAAAAAGATAACAACGAGATTAATTCAAATCCCACAAAGATAGCAACGAAATTAATTCAAATCCCATAAAAAGTGGATCTGAATTAATCGTATTGAATCAGTCTTTCCATAACTGACTTGTAGTCTGTACAGTCAGAGGAGCCCTCCATGCGGCAGTAGCAGCAGCAGCCTGGCCGCACGAGCCGCATGGCCTCATCGTCGTACGAGCCGCATGGGCCGCATGGCCGCATGAGCCACATATGAGCCGCATGTCGTATAAGACCGCATGGCCGCATATGAGCCGTATGACTACTGACGTGCTAAGTACAAAGTGCGCCAACAAAATATTACAATATGCCTCATGAGCCCATGAGCCCGAGTCCGAGTCCGAGTTCGAGTCGCTAAGCCCCTTTGGGGCTTAGCTCCAAATGGAATTAATCTAAGAGAATGACAAAAGCATTAATGCTCAATCCTTGGAGCCTTATTCTTACCTCCTAATAAAATCACCCACATGGTTCCCTCCTTAGGGTCACCACCCCATATGCATCTCTCAACAACACAACCAAGTATATATGTTGAGATAACTCATGGTGCATTTCCGATGTGGGACTAAAATTTTACAAGGCATATTGAGAGCAAGCTCTCTCCATGTAAAGAAAGCACCAACAGATCGTTCCCGGGTTTCTCAATAAGATTTTTCACCTGCAAAAATGTAACATGAAAGAGCGGTATAAATATCAGACAGGTTTCAACTCATTAATCATGGAGGTATATGTGTGTATTATTTATGAGTTAATATACACCCGCCTCAGAACAATTAATTCCATCATATGCATATCCCGAATATAGGTTTCCTGGCATGATGTGAACTCCATTCTTCCGTCTTAACTTACCACCAATGTTTCATTTAGGAATGGGTGGTTGTCGGCTGGAGGCCTCAGCCTGCTGACTAATGACCACCAGCCACCAGCTGGATAGGTTGGTCAGCATTTAGGAAGAGAGCTTGAGAAACAAAGAGAGAAAAGAAGGGGAGTAAGTCCATGAGCAGGCCATGCAGGTCATGTTTGATGATTTCAATTGAACCACACCTAACCTGTCTATAATTAATAGTGTGCAAAGTCGGGTCAATTTGGATAGTAGCATTGATCCTACAATAATTTGAACCATTTATAATTACAGTATGTTTAGTTGGGTCAATTTGGGTAGTAGCATTGATCCTACAATAATATTCTGTATGTTGACAGTTATTGCCTATGATATCTACTGTCATACTCTGATACTCAGAGGCATCTTTAACCCCATGGTGGAATTGGTTCATATATTTTGTTAATATATTTTTTTGCTTGTAGTCTTTTGTTTGGTTGCAGTCTTTTGTTAATATCTAAGTCCATATATTTTTTGAAAATATAGGTGGTAATGGTTGTTGTGGTTCATTAGCTTATGTACTGAGATTTTTTTAAGAAAAAAGTCAAACCTGATTTATAAGATGACTCGTCTACATGGGTATTCCAGTTGTCCTTTCCAACCAACATTACGAGATTTGTGATTTTTGTACTGTCATCTAGGGACTTCCTGACTTGGCCGAAGGAATCCCTTTCAAGATGATGGACTCGATTCCTGTGGCTACCTACAGCGAAAAACAGGATAACCGCAGGCGAGGCGAGGTTGCCTACAAGTGCAGTAGCTTTGTCATTTAGAGATTTTGTTTTTGCATACCTGTGATATTGCATGACTATATTTTCCTTATTTTAGGTAACAGTATGATAAGTTCATATGAAACCAGATTTAGAGTATCAGTTCTTCTTGTCAACTATTCCTTATACCTAAGCTTAAGAAATCACCTGTACTTTATCAAAAGCTTTGTTTTATTGTGTTAGGATGTTAGATTGACTTATCTTGCTTAATTTTGGTCTTGGTAGAGGATATTAATGTTGTTTAACAGAATATTAGAGCATTGAAGCCTTGTAAAATTATAGAACGTAAATGAAAATGTAACTCCAGGACTTTCAACTCAAGGAATTACAATTATAGATGGAATTTTACTTCCTTGAGCTAGTATATAAACAGATTATTGGATGAAATATAGGAATAGTACTTGGGTTCTTGTGACTTCCATATTTTTTGTTTCTTTTGATGTTCATAGTGGAACTAGACTTTGATATAGAGATTGAATTGGAGTCACTTGAGGTATAATCAATATCAGTAAAAAAATTCCATAGTTGTATTCACTGAAGCAAAAAATAACCCATAGTTATATTCTCAAATGCAATTATATCAATTTCCAATTTGTACAGACACAAATATTGATCAAAATCTATTTTTTTTTCCCTAGGTGGTGGAACAGGATTACCACCTACTATTCCCTCAAAGACGTTGGGTATGACAACAAGGTCAACAACTTTGGGTATCAACGACAATTCTTCTGGTGGTGGAATAGATTCAAACCCTAGTAGGTCTTCGTAAAACTTGAATGTGACTACAAGAGTAGCACCTATTTCATCATTGGGAATGAATCTCAATTCTTCTGAACCATGGCAAAGGTCTAGTACTTGTGATGATACCTCTAATAATTTCATTGAAGCTCCAAGAGGGGCTCTACTAACTCTCATGGTAAATAATATATCCAATTAGCAAAAATAAATAAACTATGCTCCAGCTTAGTGATGTTGCTTGTATTTGTTTTTTTTTTATTAGCATCGGAAGCAAGAAACTCCGCTCCTAAGAAAACAAGAGGGTTTTCTAGGGCAATTAAGACCTCCACCATCATGTTGACCTCAGGTAAGAGGATTGAAATTCAGCTTGATAAGGATTTGGGGGTGCCTACAGGTCAAGTTCGAAACATATTCAGCCTACTATCTCACGAGTGTGGTTACCAAGTTCGGAACCATGCTCCGCTACTTCAGGCACACTGGGACGACATTGATGAAGATACAAAGCAGAAACTAATAGATGGGGTCACGATAAGTGTGAAATATTATTCATTTATAACTCAATTCTATTACAATGACTAATAACTTGTAATTTTTGTTGTGATGTAGACAAATTTTGATATAGATACGAAGGACCCAAATGGCACAAGTATATTTGTGATAATATGAGAAATAGGTATAATGACTATAAGCACAAACTAGCCAAGTATTATAAGAGCTGCGAGTCGGACGAGGCAGCCCGGGAAAATCCTCCACTAAAGCTTCTAAGATAGAGAGATTTATCCGAGTGGGAGTGGTTATGTGACCATTTCATGAGTGAAAAATACCAGGTAATAATTGCTTTTAACTAATTGTTCATAAGAAATTTTGCGTTTTCTTATATTGATGTGTTAAGTTTTTTTACACTTATAAAGTTCTTGATTATATATAGGTTTAATTTCAACTTAATTATACGATATGTTACTGGTGTGTTGATATTTTTCAACATAATTATACTTATATGTTAATATATTCAATTATGAGTTTTAAGTACCATTGTTTTGCAATTAAGTACTATTTTAATTAGTTTTTGTGTACTGCAGAAAAGATCTGAAATTAATTCAATTGACCGGTCAAAGAAACGTTGGGATCATTGTGGTGGTTCACGACCATTTTTATTGTATTACAATGATCACATTGAGGTAATCAAATAATTATTTTCAAATTTATAAAGTTCGTTAATATCAATATTAGTATTTGGATCAATTTTGTGTATGATGTTATTTTTAGGCTGGTTCACAATTTCCTGATATCGATACATGGGGTACAACTCATATGTCAAAAAAGAAAAAGAATTGGGTCAATGATGCAGCAAAGGAAGCACATATAAGTATACATTTTAGTTGTTTAAAGAAACTGTTTCTATTGCATATTACAGTAATATGGTTTCACTTTTATCTAATCAAATATTATTTTTACAGGATGAGATGATAAAAATAAGAATGATTATCTTGAGAATATTACTGAGATGTATCCTGAAGGGACGTCGCTGGACGAGATTGTTGTAGCACCAAATATAGGCACTGAGGTTATGGAAGATGTGATTGGACGTGGGTGTGGTAGGACGATTCGTGGAGCTGGAAAGAGACGAGTTCGGGAAATTAGTTCGTCATCTTCGTTTAATACATCTTCAATTGCCTTAACTAAAGAAGTGCAAGAGTTGCAGGCCCAGCTTCAGATGGAAAGAAAAGCTTGGATGAAAGTTGTTGCTGAACATGAGGAACAAAAGGCCCAATGGGGTTTTGTGATGCAACAACTATGAGTTCTTGTCACCGGATTTCAATTCCTGAACCTACTCCTTTATCTCATGAAGACGCTGAAGATGGTGATGAGAGTGATCACAGCCAATCTTTTACTTAGAGTAGATCTTTTATAGTTATAGTATACTAAATACTTTTGTCCACAATTAGTTTAATTTGTGCACTCTAAATTTGTTATTATGAGTTATGATAAACTATTAGTATAATAATGTTCATATTTGATTTTGTTTAGTTTACTTATATTTATCGATAATAAGATTGCATGGTACCTGATATGATTTGTATGATTAATTGTTTGGTCGCTTCAGATATGGCACGCACATTTTGCCACCATATAAAATCTTTTACCACAGTATACTAGTAGCAAAAGATTACCTAAGGTGACAAAAAATAGTCTTTCAGACGATTAATAATAGTCGTCACAGACTACCTTAGGTAACCAATAATAGTCTTCACATACTGTCTGTTACTACCATTCATAGTCGCTAGAGCGTGTCTTGGGCGACCAATAATAGTCATCACAAACTACCTTTGGCGATTAATAGTAGTCTCTGTACGTTACCTATTGCGATCAATCATAGTTGACACATAGCCTCTTAGGAAACCAACAATAGTCGTCACATACTACCTTTGGTGGTTAATAGTAGTTTCCATACACTAACTATTGCGACCAATCATAGTTGCCATAGAGTGTCTTAGGCGACCAATAATAGTTGTCACATACTACCTTTGACGGTAGATTGTAGTCTTCACACACTACCTATTACGACCAATCATAATCGCCACAAAGTGTCTTAGGCAACCAATAATAGTCGTCACATACTATCTTTGATAGTCAATAGTAGTCTCCACATACTACCTATTGCTACCAATCATAATCGCCACAAAGTGTCTTAGGCAACCAATAATAGTCGTCACATACTACCTTTGACAGTCAATAGTAGTCTCCACATGCTACCTATTGCAACCAAGCAGTCACCAAAATGTGTCTTAGGCGACAAATGGTAGTTGCCACACACTACATATTACGACCAAGCATAGTCACCACATACAATCTTAGCGGACCGATGATAGTCTCCACATACTATCTATTGCAACAAAGTAGTCTCCATAGACTACCTATGCTAACTGATTTAGTCGCCGAAGATACTGGCGCATCCTTCCCTCTAAAAATTCAACCACCTAAGGTGACAAAACATTCTTGGCCAAAACTTTGGGACGACAAAGATATTTTCTCACAACAGTGTAGTAGCCAAAGATCTTTTGCAACTAAAATGCTTAATTAGTCGCCCGTGATTTTGGGCTAGGAGCCTGAGGCGACGATGCTTGCGACCAAGAAATTTGGTGACAAAAAACCTTAGGCAACTAATTTTACATTTAGACGACAAAAAACCGTTGGTCGCCTAAAGCCCTAATCCTAGTAGTGTGAAAGTGAAACGCACATGACACAATGTACCCGATGCTCCCGAGGGGGATAACATCGCATGAAGAGATCCATATAGTACCAATCCGTGATAATGTCGTGACAGCATCAAGTAAAGTAATCTAAAGCAAGAAAATAATTCTAAGCAGGATATGAAATGATCAGAGAATGTACTCGCCTGGTATCTGAGTGTCCAATATGAAAGTACTGTCCGAGGAGTGGTGTCTGGCTCCTAATCAGAACAGCACAAGTCACAACAAGTCTAAAATGGTAAAATGAAGTTCTACTATGCACTCTACATGAGTCTAGGTCAATCTAGGCCAAAGTCAACTCTTGGTCAACCCTAGAAGTCAAACTTGGTCAACTATGGTCAAACTAGGTCTAACAAGTCTAAACTAGGTCTAATAAGGCTGTACAAGCCCAATCTAGGCTCACCAAGCTATACAAGCCTAGACCAAGCTATACACACATTACCTAGGCCTATTCTTAACACATGTATATATATATTACCTATATATAGTAAATACACAAGTTGTATATATATGTGACATATATATATATACTTGTATTACCCATACATCCTATGTAGGTATCTAAACTAGATACCCAAATATTTACACAACTACCATATATATATACACACATTACATTATATATATATTACCTATTAGCATATATGTACCTAGGAAAAATAGGATATATATATAGAGTGGTATGTGTGAGAGAAGAATGTGAGAGTGGGTGAGGGAAAAGTACAAAACAGTGTGGGTGTGTAAATGGAAAAATCAGAATTAGTGAAGGGGTGTGTGAGTTAATGAAGATAGGGTAATGGCAAAAACCTGTGTGTTCCAGTGCGTGTGGGAGTGGGCTGAAACATGTGACAGGGAATGGGAATAGGTAGAAATATGAATGCAAATGTGTGTGTGTGACTGTGAGTGATGAGGGAAACAAATGTGTGTGATAGCTAATATGAAATTGAAATATGGAAACAGTGGTAATGTATACATATGCATAAACTGGAAATAGTGGCAGCAGTTTTAATGTGCAGGAATTAGAGTTCAACTCATTTTTAAAACACAAATATCACTTAACACCCAACTCAGTATCTCAGGTTTTAATGAAACTCAGGAATCAATAATCCTTTAATCAATCTTAGCTAAACAGTGAAGGAAATGGGAAGGAACCCAGTTCATTGCATTAGAGTATCAGTGTACTCACTGGTACTCTATCAGTAAACAGGAAATTCGAAATCCAACTTAATGATCAAAAACCCCATTCACAACCAAAGGCTAAATTTGAAATGAAATATTTTAATAATGTGGATCAACACATAAGTAGGGGGTGATTTACAGTGAAGACAACATCAAACAGCAGGAAACTAATGTTCAGAAATGGAAAAACAAGTATCAGGGAATTGGTATCAGTGTATTGCCATAACCAAGTGTTCGAAACCAAATCCTCATAAAAACCTAAATTAACATGTCAACCTATTCTAATATATATTATACATCATAATTAGGATCTATTTAGCAAGAGAAATCATGAATTAAACTGTCTAAATGAAAATAGAACAAAGGAACCACACTGAACACTGACACACACAGTTCACGAACAGTGCATACACGAATCCGTGTCCGACACGATACGAGGGTTCATGACACTTTACGAACCTCGTGTCAATCACGAGTATGACACGTGTGTCGAGTCTCGTGTCATATCATCGCGTGTCGTGTCCGCTACAGCCCCCGAGTAGCAGGGAAGGACTGTAGCAGCGCCCGCGCGTATGGGCACCGCGTGTCCACGCGCCTGTGTTGACTCGACGCAACACAAAAGTGTGCTCAGTGCAATAGAAATATGTAAGCGAGATTAATACCTAACTTCCTATTCAAAAACAATTCACAAAATCAAACGAAATGCCCTTTGAGGCATTTCGTCGAACACATTCAAGTACACGCTGGTACGTATCCAAAACAGACACGAAACCTATGAAACTTGACATGAAACCAATGCAACCACCTAGGGGACTCCTAGGGCTTCCTAAATGTATAAAGAAATCGAAATTTCAGTGAGTACTGAAGAAGTTACCTATAGATGAAATTTCTAGAAAATCCCCCTTTGTTGAGCTCCTCTCCTTGATATCCCAATCCAACAAATCAATATGAAACTGAAATAAAACTCCAATAATAGCAAGTATAGGTATATTAAAACCTAATGGAAGAGATTTGAATGAAAAAGGACATGAAAAGGAATTTTTATGGATTAAATGAAGTAGGAACAAACCTCTTTCTAAACTTGATCTTTCCTAGAAGAGGCAACCCTAAAATTAAGAGAGTATTTATAGGGTGGGGTTCCCAAAGAGGATATGGTGGCCGGCCATAATGTCTAGGGCTAGGGTTTTGTAATTTCTTGGGCTTTGGGCCAATCTACAAGGCTATGACTTAAGTTGATTTATCAATGGTTCTAAATCATAAGTCATGACTTATGACTTTCTAATTCCTATTGCTAACTAGAGTCTATTGACCAAACTAAGGGTTAGCTTAGGTTAGACTAGAGTTATATAACCTAACCAAGTCCATACTAACTAGGGTTAGCTTCTAGGTTGGTCTACAAGGGTCAAAACTAGTCAAAGTCAACCTAGTCAACCCTCATCCAAACAATTCAAAATAATTCCTAAAAATTCCCATAAATTCAAATAAATTCAAATAAATTCTAATAAATTCAAATTACCTCAAAATGTCAAAAATACTCTCAAACTAGAAATGTGGTAATGACATTTAGTTAGCAAGACAGTTGGAGGTGGACTACATTAAATCTTACGGCGACTCAAAGCTCGTCATCAATCAAGTCCGCGGACAATATGAGGTCCGCCATGAAGACCTCATCCCCTATCACAAAGCAGCATTGGACATCATCTCAATCTTACAGAATTCATCATAGAGCATGTGCCTCGACTGCAAAACTTGGAAGCTGATGCTCTGGCCGGCCTTGCAGCCTCATTGGCTGCACCCGTCGGGACTCAACACTTCGTTACGGTAACAGGTCGGGACTTGGCTTGCCTCAGAAATAATCTGTGCATGCGAACAACTCATGCCATGGTCGCAGACCCTGGCATCAACGTCAGAGACTAGAGGTTTCCTTTCATCGACTTTACTGTCTACGAAATCCTCTCGGAAGATCCGAAGGAAGCAGTCTCAGTCAGAAAGCGCTCCCTCCGGTTCTATTACGATAAAGCCTCCAAAATGTGGTACCGGCGCTCCTACGGTGGACTTCTCCTCCGATGTCTATCTAACGAAGAAGCCGCCGAAGCTCTTCGAGAAGCTCATGACGGAACATGCGGAGCTCATCAACCAGGTCCTAAGCTACAGGACTGACTCTGACGTATGGGCTATTACAGGCCTACCATGATGGCCAACGCTGTCAAGTATGCAAAGAAGTGTCGTGCTTGTCAGCTGCACGCTGACTTCATCCATAAACCGTCAGAACCTCTACACTCGACGGTTGCCTCTTGGCCATTTGAAGCATGGGGCATGGATATAGTGGGGCCTATCACTTCTTCTTCGTCAAGGGACATACCGCTTTATCCTGGCAATCACCGACTATTTCTCTAAATAGGTGAAGCAGTACCTCTCACGGAGGTGAAAAGCTCAAATGTGATCAGCTTCATCAAGCATCACGTCATCTACCATTTTGGGTTACCTTAAACGATTATCCACGATAATGGCCCGCAATTCATCAGCCATGCGTTCAGTAGGTTCTGCAACAAGAACTGTATTCAGAATGTGGCATCAACCGCTTACAATCTGGCAGCAAATGGATTGGCTAAAGCTTTTAACAAGACCATCGTCAAGCTACTCAAAAAGGTCGTGTCATCCAATAAGTGCGACTGGGACGAGAAGCTCGGCGAATGCCTTTGGGCCTATCGTACAACGGTACGGACCCCGACGGGCAACACACCATTCTCCATGGTTTACGGGAGCGAAGCAGTGCTACCGCTGGAGATCTAAATACCCTCCCTACGGGTGGCGATCACAAATCAGTTAACGAAAGAGGACAATCAACGTCGCCGTCTATAAGAGTTGGAAGCGCTGGATGAAAAATGCCTCTTGGCTCAACAACGAATCGAACTTTATCAAGCCCGCATATCACAGGCTTTCAACAAAAGAGTCCTACAGAGGACTTTCCAAGTAGGCGACCTGGTTCTGGCAGTCAGGAGACTGATGGTGATGACTCACAAAATACCAGAAAAATTCGAACCCAAATGGGAAGGGCCCTTCATCATAGAGACGGTATACTCAAACAGTGCTTATCGTCTCGCTCAAGCTAATGGGGACTTGTTCATGATGTCCCATCAACGGCAAGTTCCTGAAAAGTACTATTCTTGACCTCCGTCGAGAACATACTACCTCTCCCCAGAGAGACGACTGGTGAACTTGACCAAACCAAGTTCACACCCCATCTTCTGACAAATCATATGCTTCTGGAACCCAGCTGTTTCGTTGCATTCTATCCCTAGTAGAAGAACAACCATGTCCATATTACCTCTGAGTTGTTTCTCTACACCTCATCAAGCATGATCCTGCACCCTGTAAGATCATGCTTAAGGTAATGTTTACCACGTCCATATCACCTCTGAGTAAATATTCCATACAACAATCCTTGTGTTGTTGCACCATAGAACATCCACGTCCATATCACCTCTGAGTTGTTCTATAAAACCCCACAAAGTTCACTCCTACTATGTCCATATTACCTCTGAGTAGAAAAACTCCACCATTTTAGCCCAGATTTACCATGTCCACCTTACTTCTGAGTAAATATGTCGGTCCTCTCCCTCAACTTATTATCCGTAACTAATGCCAAGGTACACCAAGGGTGATAAGTCTACACAAAAATTATCCCATATTCACCACGTCCATATTTCCTCTGAGTAAATGTGTCAGTTTTCCCCGTGAGTAACTTATTATCTGCACCCAAAAACCAAGGTGCGCAATAAATAATAGGTCCACAAAAATCACAGGAAATGAACAAAGCAGAAAGTTCATTTATTTTTTTCAGCTAAATAAAAGATTACATCGACATCGAAAAGAAATAAACTATATCTTCAAGTTTCTTCATATCTCAGAAATACTAAGACAAAATAGGGACATTGACTTTATTTATATTCCCGAAAATGGCGATTTCAAAGAAACCTACGAATCCTTACAAACAGGGATCATAGTTGCGTTGAGGCATGTACCACTCCCTCAGCCACTTTGCATACGAAGGCTCAATCTGGTTGAGGTCTTCTGTAGGGATAGGGGGGTCAGTCCTGATGCTGATACTCTCTGACGGTAGCTCATCCTTAACTTCAACCTTGGGAGCAACCTCTTCTTGATGGTCATTGGTTCTTCCTTGACCTCGACCTTTGGTAACGCCTCCTCCTTAACCGTCACTGGCTCTTGTTTGATGAGAGGAGGCGGTATCTCTTCCTTCACAAGAGCCTCCGCCTTCGGCATGGATATTACAACAGAGTCAAAGAAAAGTTAGCAAAAAGACTTAGAAGCTCGAAACAAGTATCTGAGGTGCATCAACAAATCTGGCGCATCAAACTGGGTCGAAACCCATGCACACAGATAGAACCTCATCAATGGCGCATCGTCAGGACCTAAGTCCATGCGCGTCAGCAAGTGAAGCTTCGGCGCTTCATCAGGAATTAAGTCCATGCGCGTCAGCTGAAAGGGCTTCGGCCCATCATCAAGACAAAAGTCCATGCGCGTCAGCCTAAGCACATCAACATGAGGCAACTCATCTGCAGTCGGGTCACCCCAACATTATTGCAATAAAGACCAAAGCAAGAAGAATACCCACCGAGCACTTTCGGGCGAACGTCGGCGTGGGTTGCCATGATGATGAGGACTTCCTCCGTATCGACCTCTAAGGGTTCCTCGCCTCAGCCCTTCCTCGGCTAGCAGCACCGCCTCAGGGAGTCTTGGGAGCCATCTCTCTAACTAAAGAAAAAATGAAGAAAAGAGCTATGAGGAAGAAGAAAGTTTTTACAGAAAGTAGAAGACTCTCTCTCCTCACAAGATGCCTATTTATAAGCTTGGCCTCGCATGTAAACCGATGAGGCATGACATCATCAATCATTCGCTTCGGGTCTCGAGAAATCGATGACTGCTTATCTTCAAAAGATCATCATTAATCTTTTCTAAGATTGAGGCATTCTCTCTTCAGAAGAAGCATGCGCCCTAGCAGTATGCGCCTGAGCAACAAGCAGCGACGCACAAAACGACTATACGCCAAGAAGAGCCATGCACCTAGGCAAAGGGCATACGCCCAGAGTCGTTAATCCCCATGCTTCTTATTCAAAGTATTCCAAAACTTGCCCAGGAAGTTTTGAAAACTTTGAAGGGGGTCTTGTAGAAGCATAGAATTTCTGGCGCATCTATAGGCCAGAATTCCTATGCTTTCAACCCAACCATGCGACCAACTCAAATGCGCTAGGAAGCTCAAACAGATACTTGGCACAGCAAAAAAAAGTACAAGTTTAAAGACATTAAAAAGTAGGCTTTTATTTCATATGAAAGTCTATTACATGTCTAAGGCAAGGCTTTACAAAGGAGAACTTCTACAAAAAAAATCCTAAACCTAATAGCCAGGCGCAGCAACTGCTATGCGCCTCATGCTAGGCGCATCATCCGTCAGGAGCATCACTCTGATATCTCATCCAAGCGCATCGCCTCGTCATTATGAAGCAGGCGCATCAGCACCAATCAGCCCTTGTGTAGCAAGAGGAGGAGCTCTCCTAGCTCGACGAAGATCATGACACGATGCCCCGATCTTCGGAAGCAACAGGCACACTCGAAAACCTATGGCTCTGCCAGCATAACGAAAGACGGAGCACGGTCGTCCCGATCTTTGGATGAAACAGGCACCATCGACCTGTGTCGGGACTCGACGATCCCAATATTTGGATGCAACAGATACTATCACGGAAAGCTTAGAATGACAGGAAGACTGGGGCAACGCTTCTTCACCCTCGAAAAGAGCTCAAGTTCAGCAGTTCCCCAAGGCGGAGCTCCGGCCAAGTTCATCTTTATATTGAAATGAAGAATGAAAGCAAAAGCTTTCCCTCATACGGCTATTTATAAGCAAGGGCAGCCTACACCCGAGTGCCAAATAGCCAACGTTCCAAATTCCTATGCAATGAATTTGCATTAATAGCAAATGCATCCAGTCGTTTCATATTCGGCTAAGTCAAGGCAACCATTAACGCCTCGAAGAACCCAATAGGCGGGCCTAAAGAGGATACAACACATTGGCAAATATGCCGTCAATATCATGTGCTCCCCATGGATGCGCCCAGCGGGCCATAGCTGTGCGCCCAGATTGGCACTAACCAATGCAACCCTTTCCATCAAACATTTAATGTTGAATGACAAAAGACGGCAACGCATTTCAAGAGCCGTCCAATCAGTTGTTCAGAAAATGAAGCGCCGCTGATATCAGTACCATCATTACACCTTGGGTCGGCAACAACTGCCACGTGGCCGATCGATCATTCGTATGTGCCTCGTGGCCATGCGCCCAGAAGACTGCATGCGCCTAGTGGTCATGCGTCCCCCGGCTTACTTCTGATCCCAAGCAACAGAAGACAAAGCTCTGCATGCGCCTCAAAAGCCATGCGCCTAGACTTGCTCATGGCTCCTAAAGATCATGAGACCAAGTCGCCTCCCCTGCGTCTGATTCTAATTGCACTCTGATGCGAAGCTCTGCATGCGCCACAAAAGCCATGCACCCAGACTCGTCTATGATGCCTAAAACTCATAGACTAAGTCGCCTCCATGCGCCCGATCCTTGGCGCACCCCGACAGATCACTCTCCTCCAAAACTGAGATCTTTAAGCCACAGGCATACGCCACGCGTCCCTTGACTCAGTTCTACTCAAAAATGGGTACTAACCATCCAGGATCTCAGCAATAACCAAATCTCCGTGACTGCCACGTATCAGCTCCATCGCAGTCCAGTACAGCAGTCCAGCAGATTCAGCTTCAATTCAGGGAGTATCAACCATGTACCCCTGCCAGCATCAGCCACGTGGCATCCTCACGTCCAGGCGCATCTGGCATATACGTACATGAGCAGCCAGCCTGCTATCTATAAATAGAAGGATTATTCCTTCACCTAACACAGAAGGACGGACATATATACACACGGAGAGATATACAGACAGATTAGTTATATCCACGTATAGAGACCAGAAGAGACACTCAACGTCCACTTCTCCTCGTAATGCTCCGACATCCAGAGCAACCCAGACCTTCAGAGAGTTCAAGATTGTCGTCAGATCATCAACGGAGTCAACGCATTACCACTCGCTCCACCGACACAGTTCCCAGATAAAAAATAAAAGTGTACTCCTAGGACTACGTCTAAGTCCTATATTGTATAATGTTCTGTTTATAATTGAAATACCAAAGTTTTAATCAACAAAACCTTGTCGCATTTTCGATGGCAAACAGGCGCGAGCATCTTCGAAGGTCTTATTCGTAAAATTCGGAAAAGATTAGAAGGTTGGCATAACGCAACCTTATCGCCAGGCGGCAAAATTATACTAATTACTCATGTGCTATCATCTATCCCTATATACACCCTAGCAGCTTGTTCCCCCCAAAGAAGGTCCTCACCTCCATTGAGAATCTCTTCGCTACCTTCCTCTGGGGCCACAACGACTCTAATAACAAACATCATTGGGCCAGCTGGGGCTCCATGGCCAAACCTACCGATGAGGGCGGCCTGGGATTCTCCCGACTGTACTATATTATGGACGCCTTCTCCATGAAACTATAGTAGAAACTTCGTGTCGGCCGATCCCTTTGGGTGCACTTTATGAAGGCCAAATATTTCAAACACATCCACCCGGCTAGTGCCATCAGCAATAGCAGATCATCAGCGGCCTGGCGCCGTATTCTGCACGGTCGCACCCTAGCTGAGCCATTGATTCGCCTACATCTGGGTTCGGGAGAATCAGTGCTATTCCTAGAGAGGTGGATGGGAGCCAACCTTATACCTCGTCTACCAGCCGCCCCGGGAACCAGCACGATCAGAGAATTGTGGAACAACGCTGACGGCTAGAATTGGCTCAGAGCCCGAGAATGGAGCGGAGAGGAGGCCGCCACCACCGTCCGGAGCTCCGACCTGAAGATTGGCACGGTCGTCGATGCCCTCTCTTGGTCGGAGACCCCCAACGACGATTTCACTATTGCCTCTGCCAGAAGGGTCGTTCACGAAATCGGACCTTCCGCACCTATCTTGAGTCCCTTTTGGAACCCCTGTATACCAAAGAAATGGTCGTTTCTTATATGGAGATCGGTCCGCAAGAAACTTCCTACTGACGACATCCTCACCACCATTGGTTACAGCTTAGTGTCAGCTTGTCATTGTTACGTCGAGAAGCAGCCGAAAATGATTGACCACATTCTCCGTCATGGCAACTCTTCTGCCAGCGTCTGGGCAGCCCTTTTCCATCGTTGCAGCATGGTTATGGTTGGTGGGAGCTTCAACAA
>JANAVB010018198.1:5316046-5518546 GCA_029216955.1 Iris pallida
ATTGATTCTAATGTTTATCTCAATAACAGAGGACCCATGTATTGTAGAATACAGCAATTCCAAATACTTTTCTTTTCTTTTATAACGTCTGATGCTCACTCACTATTTATTTTTATTTTTAACGCCTGCTACTAACGTATATTGCTGTTCAGTAATTGGAAAAAAAAAATTAGATTTAAACGCATGTTGCTTACTAATTTATTTATTTATTTTTGGCTTTTTAATGCATGTTGCTCACTAATTTATTAATTTTTTTAACACATTTCACTCATAAAAATATAATTTTTTGTTTCAAGTTGTATTGAACGCCTACTGCTCACTTTTTTTTAAACTGTTTTGGTTTTTTAACCATAATATTTTTTACTTTTCTAATGATAATATTTTCGAAGAGAATGAATTTTTTATTGTGTTTTTTTATTGTGACATTTTGTCATATTAACCATCTTTCTAATATTTACAGTATTTTTAATATCATTTCCAAAGTATATTCGAATTTTTACGTTAATTTTAAAATCATTTATCGAAAATTTAAGCAAATATCATAATTTTGACTGTTAATGAATATCATGAACCCACTATCGTAATGAGAAAAATATTAAAGCTTGGTCAATCGAATCTCAATATCATTTATTCATTTAATATTAAAGCATGTTCAAGAAAATCTGAATATCATTTAATCGGGCTTCCACTATTTTTTTTAACGTCTGCTGCTAACGTATGTTGCTGTTCAGTAATTGGATTTTTTTTTTGGATTTTAAACGTATGTTGCTTACTAATTTATTTTTTTATTTTTTTATTTTTTAATGTATGTTGCTCACTAATTTATTTATTTTTTAACGCATATTTTACTCATTAAATTTTTTTTTAAGTTGTATTTAACGCTTACTACTCACTTATTTTAAAAAAAAATTATGTTTTAGTTTTTAACGATAATATTTTTTACTTTTCTAATGATAATATTTTCGAAGAGAACGGATTACTTGTTGGATATTCTTAATATAATTTTCCAAAGTATATTCTAATTTTTACGTTAATTTTAATATCATGTATCAAAAATTTAAGCAAATATCATAATTTTGACTTTTAATGAATATCATAAACCCACTATCCTATTGGAAAAAATATTAAAATATGGTCAATCTAATCTCAATATCATTTATTCATTTAATATTAAAGCATGTTCAAAAAGATATGAATATCATTTAATCAAGCTTCCACTATTTAATTTTTATTTTATTTTTTAACACCTGCTGCTAACGTATGTTGTTGTTCAGTAATTGAATTTTTTTTTTTTTGGATTTTAAACGTATGTTGCTTACTAATTAATTTATTTATTTTTGTTTTTTTAATGTATGTTGGTCACTAATTTATTTATTTTTTTAACGCATATTTCACTCATTAAAATTTTTTTTTAAGTTGTATTGAACGCCTACTACTCACTTATTTTTTTAAAAAAAATTGTTTTGGTTTTTTAACGATAATATTTTTTTACTTTTCTAATGATAATATTTTCGAAGAAAACAGATTTTTTTTATTGTGACATTTTGTCATATTAACCATCTTTCTAATATTAATAGTATTTTTAATATCAATTTCCAAAGTAAATTCGAATTTTTAGGTTAATTTTAATATCATTTATCGAAAATTTAAGCAAATATCATAATTTTGACTTTTAATGAATATCATGAACCCACTATCCTATTGAGAAAAATTTTAAAGCAAGGTCAATCTAATCTCAATATCATTTATTCATTTAATATTAAAGCATGTTCAAAAAAATCTGAATTTCATTTAATCAGACTTCCACTATTTAATTTTTTATTTTTTTTATTTTTAACGCCTGCTGCTAATGCATGTTGTTGTTCAGTAATTGATTTTTTTTTTGGATTTTAAGCGTATGTTGCTTACTAATTTATTTATTTATTTTTGATTTTTTAATGCATGTTGCTCACTAATTTATTTATTTTTTAACGCATATTTCACTCATGATTTTTTTTTTGGTTTTAAGTTGTATTGAACGTCTATTGCTCACTTATTTTTTTTTTTTAAAATATGTTTTGGTTTTTTAACGATAATAATTTTTACTTTTCTAATGATAATATTTTCGAAGAGAATGAATTTTTTTTTATTGTGATATTTTGTCATATTAACCATTTTTCTAATTTTTACCGTAGTTTTAATATTATTTTCCAAAGTATATTTGAATTTTTACGTTAATTTTAATATTATTTATCAAAAATTTAAGCAAATATCATAATTTTGACTTTTAATGAATATCATGAATCCATTATCCTATTGAGAAAAATATTAAAGCATGGTCAATCTAATCTAAATATCATTTATTTATTTAATATTAAAGGATGTTCAAGAAAATCTAAATATCATTTAATCAGGCTTCCACTGTATGACGGCGACGATGGATTGTTGTTCTTCAAAATATTGAATGTAGCAAGACTGCAAATTAAATCAATACAATATGAGTTAATTTATGTTATTTTGTAAATTTTTGCCAGCTTAAAGAGAAAGTAAATATGAGTTAATTTAGGGTGTTGTTAAGTAAATATGACGTAATTGTGGGGAACGCTCCCACCGAAAATTGATCTCCTGACACTGAATGCATCTCTCTTAACCACTAGGCTAGAGGTCATTTGCCAATTTTTCTTTTATATATGTGTGTGTGTTTTTCTCAAAAACCTAAGCATAACTTAACAAGTTACAATGGTTTATTACTTCATCTTGCATATCGTATATTCAATAAATTGAATATGGACAGACTGCAGATAGTGCTCATACTAAGAAACACAGGACTGTCGTTGCATCTTATTCAGTAGCAGCTCCATTCCAATCCAAGTCGATTAGTTCTCAGTACTGTCGATTGAATCAAAGCAGCACTCTTACATTCTTCAAGATATATGCGCCAAACATAAACTGCCTAAATTGCAGAGTATAATAATATCACGTTACAGCTGTTAACGACCTCAAATAAACTCTTAGTTGATGTCTACTAGCCAGGTATTAATCGACATATATATACTTTACATGCTCGCGGTATTTGACTAATTAGCTGTCGAGCTGTTTAATGTTTTGTAAAAATATTGTGCGAATAACGAATTATCAACTTTGAGGTCGACATCATTTGTGGCTGGTACAGAACTCTCCATCGCTCGACAAGAAAAATCTGTTGTCCCTTGTTCCTTGCAGTACCAGGTAGGTACCACCTAACAGGCTAACAAGTATAATCTGAGGCAGTGGTTGGAGAGGAGACCTATGGTGTTACTAGTTAATTAACTATATATGAAGAGTCCTTCTATTTACATATATATTTTTCTCCTTCAGCACTTCATAGTTTGGATTCATGGTTATAAGCTTGGTCTCGGAACTACAGTGAAAGGAAGCTTTGTTGGAAAGTGAATGAATAAATTGAGATAAATTCTTTTGGCACCTAAGTTTTACTTGAAGGCCGCCCAATTTTTTTAAAATTTATTTACAAGTTTGTCACTCCAAATTTTTACTTGAGGGCAGCCCACATATTTGGATTTGGACTGTCAACATAAAGAGGACTGCCAACATTGTTGCAGTCGGCCTACTTTATGTTACGACCACCAACTTTGTTGCCAGTCCTAAAGGATTTGGGTAGTTTGAATTTGGACTGTCAACAAAGTTGGCAGTCCTAACATAAAGTAGGACTGCTAATTTCACTACTACAAAAATGGTTAACAATGATGGCCAAAAATGGTAATTGATGACATTTGTTTGGCTGTCATCTACTTTACCGTCATCTTTATCATGAAAAACAATGACAGCTTGACGCACGTCATCTTTATTAATGAAAGGTGACTTGTGTGCATCATCTTTATTTATAAAAGATGACTTCTATATGTCATCTTTATTTACAAAAAATGACTATTATCATGAGACAACAATGACAGCTTACATGTGTCATCTTTTTATATAAAAGATGATATTTAGACGTCATCGTTATTTATATAAGATGACTTTTATCGTAGATAAACAATGACAGCTCAACGCATGTCATTATTATTTATGAAAGTTGACTTACATACGTCTTAGTTATTTACAAACGATGACTTGTATATGTTATCTGTATTTACAAAAGATGACATTTATCAAGGATACAGCAATGAAGACTCAAACTACGTCATCGTTTTATATAAAACATGACTTATACGTGTCATCTATATTTACAAAAGATGACTTTTATCGAGGATACAACAATACATGTCATCTTTATTTACATAGGATGACTTCTGTACGCCATCTTTATTTATGAAGAATAACTTTTATGTGTCATTAAATATTTATTATTATTTACAGTACCCATTTTTGTACCGATATTGTACAATTTGTATTATTTAAAACAATATCCCATAGAAGAAAAACAAAGAATAAAAAAAATACTATGTTACACCAACCAAAGACATTTTATTTCATAATTATTCAAAGTCAACATTGAAATAAAATAACATTACTTCATTCTCACATACTTCAAAACATAAAATACCAATACTTCCAATATTTCCATAACGCATTATTCTCTTACATATAGTCTTCTTTAACAATATTCATGATAAATTTAGCCAGATCTCCCTTTTGTTTCATCAATTTTTTTGATAGAGTAATCCTTTCTCCCAACAAACTACAAAAACAAACACAAAAACAATTATTAAGTTAATGACGTGATGTTATTACTAATCAAACCAATATTACATTAAGTCCAACTATCTCTCATATTTCTTCTGTGGAGAGCCGTTGAGGACTTGGATAGCTGCCATAGGTCCCATAAGACATCAATATCTTCCACCTCCCTGAACAATAGAACTTTGTTAATATGGTTAACATTTCATGAGTCAAATTCACAAATTCCTAATAAAAAGTCAAGCAAAACTAGTCTTAAGGAACATACCCATGGTGCCCATGCCAAACCACACAGCAAAGCCTACATGGTTCTCTTAACAACCTTTAATTAATGTAAGTTGAAGGTTATATATTGGATTGGTTTGTTTCTCTTTGATAAGACATTTAGCAGGAATCTGTAGGCAGTCGAGCTTCTTCTAAACAAAAATCCATGATAGACATATCTGTCCTCATAACTGATATAAATTCAAGTATCCAAAAAATAATAAATAAGATTTGTGAAGCAAGAATGTTAGCAAGTGATATATCTAGGTTGGTTGCAGCTGCTGAATTTTACCTCATCTTATTGTGTATTTACATCAAGATTGGCAATACCATAAGATAAACAAATGAAATTATTTACAAATAATATTTAAGACAGAAAAAAGACAACAAACCAATAATTTTTCTGAGGGCATACCTCATTTACGCTACAAATAACATTTGAGATAGATAAAAGACAACAAAGCAACCCAATCACCATATCAGCAAAAATATAAATACATAATATTTTACCATATTTTGTACCTCCAAGGAATCAATTTTTGGCCCATATGCAAGTGCTTCAATTGCTATATAAAAAAGAGTTTTTTAGTGAACCAGAAAAATAATGCACTCAGTAATACTTTGTAGCTATAAAAAAAATCTTAAAAAACAGAAGAGTGCTTAGCTAGGACCATCTCACCTTCCAAAAAAACACCTAGTAAGAACCTTGTGAGAACAACATAGGCCTGGGGCATTTATTTCATAGGAAGAAGGTTTGTAGGAAACCCTTCCCACAATTGGCTCAGTTTTCCTTGTCCATTGTCCCATGGATTAAAGCACAAGTTGAAGCATCGAATTGTTTACAAAAGTTTAGAAGTAAAGAAATGTAGTTTGAAATATATTCAATCATATGGTAGGAGTCACGAAAATAACCAAAGCAATAAATCATATGGTAGGATCCGTATTCGAAGATGTTAGGACTACTTTATGTTAGGATTGCCAACTTCCTAAAGAGGGGTTGGGTAGCCCAAAGTAAAATTGGTGTTGTCCTGAATAAAAATTATCCAAAGTTGGATTGTCCTGAAGTAAGAGTTTTCCTGAAGTAAAATATAGAGTGCCTATAGAATTTGCCTAAATTAACATGGGAAAGATAGATCAACGTGGGATAGGACAAGGAAGTTCTCCTCTTGTATATGTATATGAAGTTTGACTTGGGGTTGTATCCCAAGAGACACCCAAATTTTGTGCGATTGGGTAAGAAATTAACAAAATGTGTAACACGCGCGGCAGTCCGACCGGCCTGGCTTGGCCGGTTTATGGTTGGTTGGGTCTAAAAAATATTTTTCTTAACTTTTAAAATATTCATAACGGATATGTACATCGGAAATGGTGTGTGTCTTCCAAAAAATATCTTCTAACCTTTTGTGTCTCTTCATCATTTATAAAAGCACAGTCCTATCAGTGTCTAAGTCACTCATTTCACTGTACTCAGTTCGAGAGATCGAGAGTACCTTGATTGCTTCGTCCAGAAAAGTTTATGCGGTTTGAAGTGTTGGTACTTTCTTTATATGGAGACAGCTTGCTCTCAACATGCCTTGTAAAAGTTTAGTCCCACATCGAAAATGCACCATGAGTTATCTCAATATATATACTTGTTTGTGTTGTTGAGAGATGCACATGGGGTGGTGACCCTAAGGAGGAAACCATGTGTTTTACTAGGAGGTAAGAATAAGGCTCCAAGGATTAAGCATTAATGCTTTTGTCATTCTCTTGGATTAATTCCATTTGGAGCTAAGCCCCAAAGGGGCTTAGCGACTCGGACTCGGACTCGGACTCGGGCTCGGGCTCATGGGCTCATGAGGCATAATGTGGCATTTTGTTAGCGCACTTTACACTTAGGTCTCATGTGGTCTCATGCGGCTCATGCGGTCCATGCGGTCCATGTGGCACTTACGGCCATGAGGTCATGCGGCTCATACGGCCAGGCTGCTGCTGCTGCTGTCGCATGGAGGGATCCGCTGACTGTGCAGGCTACAAGTCAGTTATGGAAAGACTGATTTAATGCGATTAATTCAGATCCACTTTTTGTGGGATTTAAATTAATTTCTTTGCTATCTTTGTGGGATTTGAGTTAATTTCGTTGCTATCTTTGTGGGATTTGATTCAATCTTTCCATAACTAAAGAGGCGGCTAGGGTTTCCACCCTCTCTCTATATATACTCTCTTCTGGCCTCCTTTATAAAATACTACGAATTTTATAAGTCAGAAAAGAGAGAGAGAGAGAGAGAGAGAGAGAGAGAGGGAGCTGTTGCCGCCATTGCAAGTCCATCCGAGGAGTCAGAACAGAGGTGACTTCGAGCATTCCATAAGTTTTTCAACTTGCTGGTTCCTGGAAGTAATTCATGTGGGGCGAATCTTGCTTTGAGCAATGGTGTTTTGACACCCCAGCCACTTTTTTTCATCTCATCTTTCTCTATATTAGTGTAACTCGTTTTATCCCAATTGCAACACGTTTGTAAGGAAGAACGAGAGATCTTCTCTTCTTTATTTCCCTCCTTTATATTGAAATCTGGCTATTTGGCTTTTTATATCATCGTAGATCTTGAGTTTGATCACTGCAAAGTTTTTGTGTGACTCTCAAATCTCGATTGCATCAGTTTTTTCCATCTTTGGTCAAGCCCCGGGAATAACAATCTCAAAGCAAGATCCTTGTAGATGGAAAACATTAATGCTTTGCTCGTCCAATCGGACTACTGCAAGTTGGAAAAGTTCGATGGAGAGTATTATCAAGTCTAGAAAAGGAAGGTTTATCTAACTCTTTAACTCAAAGACGTTGATCATGTACTGTTGAAGGAAGAACCTTCTGTTCCAGACACTGGGTCTACTGCCGCAATCAATGCGGCTACCAAACTCCAGGCCAAATGGAGAAGGAAAAAAGCATCTGCAGGCTTCTCATCCTGAATGCTATGGAGGATTCCCTGACATAATCCTACTCGAAGAAGGAATTTGCCAGAGACATATGGAAGTCTGTAGAAAAACTGTATGAAGAAGACAGGAACAGGAGCAAGATGTTTGTGGTTGAAAAATATCACAAATTGCTCTTTGAGGACGAGAAGTCCATGTTGCCACAGGTGAAGGAATTTCTGAAGCTGCGTCAGAAACTGGAAGACGAAGAGATGCCCCTTTCCGACAAGTTTATCGTTGGAGGGATCGTCTCAAAACTTCCTGCTGGATGGAGTACCTTCTATGCAAGGATGCTCAGAAAGAAGCAAGACATTAGCTTGGGAGATCTACTTCAAGAGATCCATGTTGAGGACGAGATGCGTTCCCAACAGAAGATGGACACTCTGTCCAAACAATTGGCTAAGGCCAATCTAGTACAAACGAGAGATCCCAAGGGGAAGCAGGCGGCTTCTCATCACAAGAAGAAGGACTTCACTAATCTAAAAGTAAAGGGTCCTTCATTCAAGCAACAGAAGTCCAAGTCCCACGTGACTTGTTTCAATTGTGGCAAGAAAGGCCACTACAAGAGTGAATGCAGATCCAAGCCTAAACAATCAGAGAAAGGTGAGCCTATTAAAGTTTCATTGGTTTCTAACATTGTTGATATGATCGCACAGGTCACAACTATGGGGGTTGACTCTGACTAGTGGATAGACACTGGTGAGACTTGCCATGTCTGTTCTGGCAAGGAATGGTTCGTCACGTACCAGCCGATATCTGAGAAGGTTGTCATGGCAAACTAGGCCTAAGCTGAAGTTCTGGGGATCGGGACTGTGGAGATGAAACTCACTTCTGGGAACACTCTGACGCTTCAAGGTGTAAAGCATATTCCGGTGATTGCCAAGAACCTGATCTCTTGGAGCCTGCTCTGTAACGCAGGCTTGAGGATGGACATCAATGCTGGTCAGATGGTGATGTCCAAGAAGGGAACATACTTCGGGAAGGCTTATCAAACCGAATGAATGTTTAAAATTCATCTTGTCAACCAGTTTAATGACATTAATGCAGTTGCATTTTTTGATTATTCTCTTGAGTTATGGCAGAATAGACTAGGACATGTTCATTGTAAAAGAATTAACAAAATATTTAGTCTAGGACTTGTAATGTCCTGCTTCGCACGGTGCATTATGATGAGTCGTTGACTCGAAGAGTTGCGTTGACCCGATGAAGTATCGATATGAATCGATGCAAGAGTTATGTTGGCCAAATGTAAGCTTTGAATCGGTTGGAATCTATGAATCAAATCGATACAAAGGATAAGTCCCGTTTGAGCAAGTGGTGACTTTAGTTGATCTGGTGTGCAGGCTATGCTTTTACGCTGGACGATAAGAGGTCGGCATTTTACCTTATGCAATAAAGTGTCCGCAAAACCAAATCGTGGCCTTGTAACAGATTGTGGCATGGACGCAATAGGCCAAATTAACCGAGTAGTTCAATGGAATGGCTAAGTCCGGAAGTTAGCTATGCGATCGAGTTATGGAAGCGAGACGCTTCAATCGGCGAGACGGCAAGGCGTATCGGCTTAAGGTGGGCGGGTTCTTGACTCCATCTCCCTATTCCTTCACGTCTAATAAAAGATATCATTATATGCGTAAGATGATTATCGAGTTAGCGAGCGTGGCTCGACGACGAAAGGTCTAAGTATGCGTTGAACACTAAGGTAGAATATTGAACAATTGAAGCAACGTGCATCAAGTGTACGGGTCATAGTAGGGCAATGATGGTAGAACATTGAAAAACGATATTGAGATGTGCATCATGTGCACGGCTCCGAGAACATTGAACACTAGGCGTAGACCATGGTTTACGTCGCTGAGCGTGCCCTCGTGCACGGAAGCTAAGGAATAACTAAGTAACTACGGAACTAGGCTTTAAGAATGACTTACGGTTGGTACTTGTTGAATACGAGTACGAGATGTCTAAGCCGTTGGGCATCGTGCATTAATATAGATGTGTTGGGGCATAACGCCGACGGAGCTCCCCATATGGATGGTGGATTATGTTTATGAGACGCGAATATGTTTATGGCACGGGAAACCATTTATGGAACGAGACTATGTTTATTCAACGGAGGATTTGGTTGGAATGTTATGTGTGTTTGCTATGACGCGTATTGCATGGTCAATGAACTCGGATGGCCCGTGCACGGGTGCGGCTTCCCTCGGACGGTTACGATTGGGGCACCGGGACCGTTCGGCCTAGGAGAGAATTATGTGTAGTATTTATGGTGCACAACATTCGGACGGATTGCGACCATCCAGTGCTGTAATAAGCTATGATATCCGTAAGTTTGGGATCCTTCGGATATTGGGCTAGCAACCCGTATCGAAGTGATTGTAGGCTTACACATAAGAGATGCCAAGTCCATTACGGTACGAAATATCGTGACCTTCATATAGATAGGGCCGGTGGGCTGAGATGAGAGCTGGGTGCAGGTACAGGGCCTGCCACCCTTATGCATATGTTTACGGTTATGATTGGTTGGTTGCGCGAATCGTATGATCGCTTATGTAAGTTCTAACCATGGCAGGCTAGGCAAAGAGGAATGGAGATGAGCACGAAACACTATGTTATGTTTATGTTATGGCTAACTGTATCTGCTGTAGGAACACGATATGGGACACATTTATGATAAGTTGCTATATATGAAGATCGCCATGAAAATGATCCTAAGGCTAAGTAGAAAGATCACCAAATAATGATACATGTTTCACTAAAGATATTTAGTATTTGGTTTGGGTGCGAGCGGGTCTTGATCAGTGCGAAGCGAGGACGAAAGCACTAATCCCCTACTAGTTTATGTGCAGGCTCAGATTATGATCTGCTCGGGGCGGGGCTTGGCTTAGACGCATCGAGGCATGGAGTCCTTAGCGTTCAAGAGGAGCTACCGCATAGGCGTTCGGACTTGCGACATGGAGATGTTCGGCCGAAGACTACTTGGTGGCTATACAGAGGCATAATGTATGGAACAATGTAATCATTTGTGAGCTAGAGAGATCATGAGCGTTGTAGCCAATTGGCATATATGTTGGGCTATGCAGAGCCTTTGTAATCTTCAGTTCATTATGAATAAAAGAGATTCTTGTGTTATACTTTGTTTCCTTCCGCTGCTTATGTTACAAATTTGAGATAATCATATGTAAACTGTTATCTTGCCTTGTACGAGCGCAACTCCAGGCTCGTACGGCATCACGTCCTAGCGAGGACGATGATTCGGGTAAAATCTAGCGAGGAAAAGCGATTTCCCGGATCGGGGCGTGACAAGTTGGTATCAGAGCGGTTCCATCCTCTGGACCGTGCATGAATCTCTTTGACCCTTTGTTGCTTGCTATCGAATTTAGTTGACTCTAAGTTATTTTCGCAACCGCATGGCTCATGGATCTGCTCGACGCTACATTAGATGTTCCATACAATAAGTATATATTAAGTGCATATGTCTGCCACAAGTATGTCGTGACTATCGTGCTATCTCCAGGTGCCATCAGAGAATGTTGGTTACACGAAGTGCAACGGATTATAAGACTATGGTTTTCCGAAGTACAAGAAAGTTGTGAGTCGTTGATTGTACGAAGTGCAACGAATATGGTAATGTTGATTGCATGAAGCGCAATGGTATGCGTGTTGTTGATCACACAAAGTGCGAGAAGTTATGTGTTGTTGGTCGTACGAAGTGCGAGGAGTTATGTGTTGTTGGTTGCACGAAGTGCAACAGATCGATATGTGAGGCGATGCATGTTATGTTGCTACGCGAACGGTTATGTGTTGTTGGTTGCACGGAGTGCAGCAAGTCATGAATCGTTCGTTGCATCGGTATAACGAGTCGATGTTGTATGATGCGTATTGCATGGCTATGCGGATGGATAGCGATATGTTGCACAAGATTGAGTAAAGACCTTAAGGATCGAGAGTGAGTTGTTGCACGAGTTACAACGAGAGAGATTGGAAGATCGTGGATGTGATAATAATGAGTCGAGATGGTCGCTAAGTCGAGTTTGAGTAGGCGAACGTTTATGTTGGCCGTATGTCGTGTTGATCTTTGAATAAGCAAATGTTACGGGTGTGATCGATACGATCGCCAAGGCTCGATTAGATTTGAATGAATGTCGAACTTGAGCGAACGATAGGGCATGTTGGTTCAGTTGTTGTGCCAACTCGAGTAAGCAAACGCTAAAGATGGGATCGGAAGGATCGCCATACGGGATAGTTGATTGGGAATAGATGTCGGACCTATGCGGAGTGTAAAGTTGAGTAATGACTCAATTTCGAGTGGTATATGCAATACCACTTGTGCGAGCAAGTGTAGCAAAGTATCGTATCGATAACGATAGGCTCGATCCTGAGTGGTATATAGAATACCACTTAGCGATAGCTATGTTAAGCCGTTTGGTGACTTGCGATAGATTTCGTCGAGACAATTATGTTGTTACGATATGTTTGTCCTCAACGAACGGAGTAGTAACACGACTCGAGTGGGAATGACTTGATAGAAGTCGATGCAAGTATGCTTCGGTGAATTGAGTCGAACGATTATGTACGAAGTCGTACTTATGGATGATACGTCGGATGAGGATTCGTTAAGTGTAAGTCGAACGATGGGCAGAGCATAGTGAAAGAATATTACGTTGAGGAAATCGTCGACCCGGTCGAACTTATGTTGAGTTGGTACGAAAGCTTATTCGGAACGCATTGAGTAGGTACGAAGAAATCGTACGAACGAATTTGAGTTAGTGCGAGGAGTCGGTAGCACGATTTTGAAGTACGAGTTAGGGATATGAGAATGAATATGTGAATTGGAAATTATGTCGCGATTATGGTGGTTAGTTACAACGGAATGGATCTTGGTACGTGAGACTTGAATTGTATTCGAGTTTGGATAACGGCAGTGATGGCAACGAATTGGAGCTTACGAGAAAGGAAGATGTTCAAGTTATGCATATCGACGATGGTATTGAGGCGTATCAAAAACGATATGCAATAACTCGGGGATACTTTGATCGAATGAACGAAAATTATGTTGAGCATTACTGTTGGATGAATAAGATGCAAGTTAAGTTATGGCAATTGAGATGATAATAGTAGGAGTGCTTCAGAAAATTTAAGAGTGGATGGAGGTTACTCGGATGAAATCGAAAGTGTCTGGATTGATTCGTAGATAACCACTGCGTTGACATTCTTGTCTTATGCGAGTGCAACTCCAACATCGCACATGCGTCATACCAAATTAGGGCGATTATTCCGCGTGAGCGCTGGTATGGTGATTCATCCAGCGGGGATGATCGAACTTGTAAGGCGTGGCAAAATCGAATTTGACTTGTGGTTTGATGCGAAAGTTGTTCGAGGATGGTTTTGATGAGTACGAAATGTGTCGAGCTATGATCACGGATAGGTAAACTTGGACTTGAGGCGAGTAGATGTCATATGACTGGCAAAGATAGTCGACGGTAATATATGAGTGATTCGAGTAGTAACGGCATGCAATGTGCATAAGTGATTCGAATAGTTAACGGTGCATCAGTTGTGCGGGGGATAGATAAATTACAGATTAGTAAAGTACATCGGATTGGGTAAAGTCCCATAGGAAGTGTCGTGAATTGATTTGGCTCCGTAATAGGAGATAGTATGGTTTGTTGTAACTGTCCCTCGTTGATGATCTTCAATTATCGAGCATATTTCGGGGCAGATAACCCTAGAAGACTTGACCGCTAAATCAAGTGAATGTTAAAGTCCCATAGGATGACCCTAAAGAAGTCGCATAAGAAATTTCATTGAGGATAAGAAATGATGTAGTACATGTTGAGGATAAGTCTAAGCCAGTGAGTATCGTGTTTCGGAAGTTAGCGAGTAGCCTTCGACTAGATCGAGACGGCTAGAAAAGTTATGATCGATCGAATGAGTGCGTAAGTAGACTTGGTTGGTCGATGATCGAATAGATGTCGAGGAACGTGCTTAGCATAGCGATCCGATAAGGCGATTGAAAGGATTTTACAATGCGCGAGAGCGACGAATAGTAGAATGACCCTAAGAACGTATCGTAGATCGACTTGAGTAACGGTCAGACTATGTGTGTTGAGCGCGCGATCTATGTTACGAAACGAACTAGTTGGGATTGATTCAAAATTGAGTAAAGGAGTCATACTCGGTCGAGAATCAGAGATGAGCGTATCGTAAGAGACTTTAGGTCGGAAAGATTGTTGCCTTTGAGCATCGTAGACTCAAGTTGACCTCTGGTGTCGGGAAAGATTAAGCACGATGTCTGGATAAGTTACCTAGCGGGGGTAGCCCCAGACACAATGCATGGATAAAGCGAGAACGTGAATCATATATGGATAGTTGTATACGAGACTTAGTACGAATGGTAGACAAAGGAAATTGAGACATGTTGGACGTAGTCCATGTCGTTAAGGCCAAGTGTTATGAATGATTGGATGAAAGACTTGAGTTATGTGAGAGATAGGCAAACGGTTGGGCGAACAGGCATTGCAGAGAATTGTTGTGATCGGATGCGCAATGACTCGATGCAATGCGAGTGTTAGGTGGCCGGCGAGAAACTTATGAGATCGAACTAATAGTTTCGAGTTAAGTTATGTGCAAGATGTTGGAAGATGATCGCATGTTGTGGAATATACATACGAGGAGTATTTTGGTAATAGGCGCTAAGATATGACTAAGTCGAGTACGGACTGATTGGTGCTTAAGGATTAAGTTGAGCTTGTTAGTTGTCCCGATATCCTACAACTGAGCTTGGCTGAAATGCATATATTGGTGGGACACCTAAAATATGTGTATGATCCAAACTAAGTTGTATGATTCCAACGATAGTAGCTCGAGATCGTGAAACGATCTAGCGAGGCACTTGGATTAAGTGTTGGTTTTGGTCCGAGGATGAACCTGATTTTGAGTGGTTTATTATGTAATGTCCCGCTCGCACGGTGCATTATGATGAGTCGTTGACTCGAAGAGTTGCGTTGACCCGATGAAGTATCGATGCAAATCGATGCAAGAGTTATGTTGGCCAAAGGTAAGCTTTGAGTCGGTTGGAATCTATGAATCGAATCGATGCAAAGTATAAGTCCCGTTTGAGTAAGTGCTAACTTTAGTTGATCTGGTGTGCAGGCTATGCTTTTACGCTGGACAATAAGAGGTCGACATTTTGCCTTATGCAATGAAGTGTCCGCGAAACTAAATCGTGGCCTTACAACGAATTGTGGCATCGGCGCGATAGGCCAAATCAACCGAGTAGTTCAAAGGAATGGCTAAGTCCGGAAGTTAGCTATGCGATCGAGTTATGGAAGCGAGACGCTTCAATCGATGAGACGGCAAGGCGTATCGGCTTAAGATGGGTGGGTTCTTGACTCTCTCTCCCTATTCCTTCACGTCTAATAAAAGATATCATTGTATACGTAAGATGATTATCGAGTTAGCGAGCGTGGCTTGGCGACAAAAGGTCTAACTATGCGTTGAACACTAAGGTAGAACATTGAACATTGAACATTGAACAATTGAAGCGACGTGCATTAAGTGTACGGGTCGCGGTAGGGCAATGATGGTAGAACATTGAAAGACGATATTGAGATGTGCATCATGTGCACGGCTCCGAGAACATTGAACACTAGGCGTAGAACATGGATTACGGCGCTGAGCGTGCCCCCGTGCACGGAAGCTAAGGAATAACTAAGTAACTACGGAACTAGGCTTTGAGAATGACTTACGGTTGGTACGTATTGAATACGAGTACGACATGTCTAAGCCGTTGGACGTCGTGCATCAATATGGATGTGTTGGGGCATAACGCCAACGGAGCTTCCCATATGGATGGTGGATTATGTTTATGAGACGCGAATATGTTTATGGCACGGGAAACCGTTTATGGAACGAGTCTATGTTTATGCAACGGAAGATTTGGTTAGAATGTTATGTGTGTTTGCTATGGCGCGTATTACATGGTCAATGGACTCGGATGGCCCGTGCACGAGTGCGGCTTCCCTCGGACGGTTACGACCGGGGCACCGGGATCGTTCGGCCTAGGAGGAAATTATGTGTGGTATTTATGGTGCACAATATTCGAATAGATTGCGACCGTCCAGTGCTGTGATAAGCTATGATATTCGTAAGTTTGGGATCCTTCGAATATTGGGCTAGCAACCCGTATCGAAGTGATTGTAGGCTTACAAATAAGAGATGCCAAGTCCATTACGGTACGAAACACCGTAACCTTCATATAAATAGGGCCGGTGGGCTGAGATGTGAGCTGGGTGCAGGCGCAGGGCCTGCCACCCTTATGTATATGTTTACGGTTATGATTGGTTGGTTGCGCGAATCGTATGATCGCTTATGTAAGTTCTAACCATGGCAGGCTAGGCAAAGAGGAATAGAGATGAGCACGAAACACTATGTTATGTTTATGTTATGGCTAACTGTATCTGCTGCAGGAACACGGTATGGGACACATTTATGATAAGTTGCTATATATGAAGATCGCCGTGAAACTGATCCTAAGACTAAGTAGAAAGATCACCAAATAATGATACATGTTTCACTAAAAATATTTAGTGTTTGGTTTGGGTGCGAGCGGGTCTTGATCAGTGCGAAGCAAGGACGAAAGCACTAATCCCCCACTAGTTTATGTGCAGGCTCAGGTTATGATCGGCTCGGGACGGGGCTTGGCTTGGACACGTCGAGGCATGGAGTCCTTAGCGTTCAAGAGGAGCTACCGCATAGGCGTTCGGACTTGCGACATGTAGATGTTCGGCCGAAGACTACTTGGTGGCTATACAGATGCATAATGTATGGAACGATGTAATCCTTTGTGAGCTAGAGAGATCATGAGCGTTATAGCCAATTGGCATATATGTTGGGCTATGCAGAGCCTTTATAATCTTCAGTTCATTATGAATAAAAGAGATTCTTGTGTTATACTTTGTTTCCTTCCGCTGCTTATGTTACGAATTTGAGATAACACTATGTGAACCGTTATCTTGCCTTGCACGAGCGCAACTCCAGGCTCGTGTGGCATCACGCCCCAGCGAGGACGATGATTTGGGTAAAATCTAGCGAGGACGAGCGATTTCCCGGATTGGGGCGTGACAGGGCTTATCTCCAAATGTGGGGGTAAGGTGGAAAAGTGTGAAGTGTGGGCTCAGACGAAGATCACAAGGAAACCCTTTCATCGGGTCACTCGAAGCACAGATCTTCTGGAGTTGGTACACTCCGATATCTATGACTTCAAACATTTCTCCACGAAGGCCGAGATGAAGTATTTCATAACCTTCATCGACGACTTCTCAAAATACGCGTTCGTCTACTTGCTCAAGACTAAAGACGAAGCTTTCAAGAAGTTCAGAGAGTTCAGGGTCGAAGCTGAACGGCAGACTGGACAACAACTCAAGAGGTTGAGAAGTGATCGAGGAGGGGATTATAGGTCTCATGACTTCGCATCATTCTGCAAGAACATGGAATCATATGCGAGACTACTGCTCCATATTCTCCTCAATCCAACGGAGTAGCAGAGAGGAAGAACCGAACATTAACAGAAATGATGAATTCAATGCTGCTTACTACAGGTCTTCCAAAATGCTACTGGGGAGAAGCTGCATTAACGGCCACTTTCATTCTGAATAGAGTGCCATATGCAACTTTGGACGTAACTCCTCATAAACTCTAGATCAAAGTCAGACCAAACTTGAATGTCATTCGAGTGTGGGGGTGTCTGGCGTATGTGAAGCTTCCAGATCTGAAGATTCAGAAGCTAGGGACAAGGACTATGAAGGCGCGATCTTCTTGGGGTATGTCGAGAAGAGTGATGCTCGGAGATTTCTTGATATTGAGTCAAATCATATCATCGAATCTCGCGATGCTGAATACTTTGAAGACAAGTTTGCAAAGGATAAAAACATTGTTCTTTCGGACATTCCGAAAAATAATGTAGGTGCAAATGAGACTGAAATCTCATATGGGCCAGTAGTCCAAGAAGAAGCTGTTGTTGATGAAACAACTCTTGTACCAGAACTCGCAGAGCCGTCAGCAAAGCGAGCGAGGAAACCTAAAGACTTCGGAGATGACTTTGTCACATATCATGTAGAAGCAGATCCGCTTACCTATGATGAGGCGATGAAGACCAGAGATGCTATCTTCTGGAAGGAGGCAGTGAATAACGAGTTTGACTCTATCACCTCCAATAACACATGGGTGTTGGTAGATCTACCTGAAGAAGAAAAGCCCATCGGATGTAAATGGATCTTCAAGAAGAAGATGAAGGCAGATGGAACTATTGACAAGTTCAAGGCCAGGCTGGTAGCCAAGGGATTTTCTCAGAAACAGGGGATAGACTACTTTGACACGTACGCTCCAGTAGCTCGGATGACCACTATCAGAATGTTAATCGCTCTAGCAGCTATACATAAGTTGGTGATACATCAGATGGATGTAAAGACAGCATTCCTGAATGGGGAGCTAACCGAAGAGATTTATATGCAACAGCCAGATGGATTTGTCGTCAAAGGTCTTAAAGACAAAGTCTGCAAGTTGGTAAATTATTGTATAGTTTGAAGTAAGCTCCCAAGATGTGGCATGAGAAGTTTGACAAAGTTATTAGGGCAAACGGCTGCAGAGTCAGCGAGACGGACAAATGTGTTTACACAAAGTTCACTGATGGAAGAGGAGTCATCGTTTGTTTGTACGTGGACGACATGCTAATCCTAGGGACGGATATAGGCTGTGTCACGGAGACAAAGAAGTTCCTCTCAACCAAGTTCAGTATGAAGGACTTGGGGGATGCAGATATCATCTTGGGCATAAAGATCATCCGGACAGATGTTGGAGTAGCGCTGTCACAATCTCACTACATTGAGAAGATGCTCACACGCTATGGGTATAAGGATCTTCCAGGGATCGATACGCCATACAGGGGTGATCAGAAGCTGAAGCCAAACTCGAGGGAAAGCGTCAGGCAGTTGGAGTATTCTATCATTATCAGAAGTTTGATGTACGCAACCACTGCCAGAAGGCCTGACATAGCTTTTGTCGTGGGAATGCTGAGTCGGTTCACAAGCAACCCAGGGATTGAGCACTGGAAAGCTGTGAAGCGGGTAATGAGATATCTCAAGAAGACTCAGACGTATGTACTGCACTACAACGGGTATCCGACAGTAGTGGAAGGCTTCAGTGATGCTAGCTGGTGTTCAGAGGTGGAAAGCGAGAGATCCACAGGAGGATATGTCTTTTCCTTGGATGGAGCTGCTATATCGTGGAAGTCGAAGAAGCAGACTGTACTCTCTCGTTCCTCCATGGAATCTGAATTCTATGCACTTGAAACTGCAGTAGATGAAGCAGAATGGCTTCGGGAGCTCATGTATGATCTTCCAGTGGTTGGGGCTCAGATACCGGCGATACTGATATACTGTGACAACCAGGTGACTGCGGCGATGGCATCAAATGACCTCTTCAACGGAAAGAAGAGGACTGTACGGTTGAAGCACAGGGCAGTACACGATCGTATCAAAAGAGGTATAATTGCAGTGATTGATGTTCGAAGTCAGGAGAACCTGGCAGATCCGTTCACAAAGGGCCTCAAGCGCCAGTTGGCCGATGACATAGCTTGTAAAATGGGCTTGAAGGCATTCTGATAGTGTGTCTTTGTAATCTACCATAAAGTTTTATGGTATTAGTTCAAAGAGAAATCTACTAGGCATCTAACTTTTGGTTCAAAGGAGGATCACTGACTGGGAAACTATCAGGTAACAGTGGGTACTTATTCTCTGGAACATGGAAGGGATACGGATCCATAACCACTGTTGTCTACTATATATTTTCTGCAGAAAAAACAGATCCTGTGGAAGGTTGGCTTAAACGCCTTAATGAGTTCTCAAGCAGAGTGAATGCCTGGTGTGCTTTATAGGAAGCACGGTAGAGCAGCACTACAAGGAGTGAAACTCCATACTACAGAGGGGTGACTCCACCATGAGGTTCCCAGGTCTTGGGTAATGCCTCGGCTTTGCAAGCCAAGTCATAGCGACGTAGCACCGCAAATAGGCAGGTAGCCTAATTCTGTATGACGTAATTAAAGAGTTGTAGACAGCACTACAAAGGGGAGGATGGCTCCATGTTACAGTGGCACGACACCACGATGAGGTACCCAGGTAGGGGTAAAGCCTCGGCCTTGCAAGCCATATCGTTATGGCGTAACACCGCAAGGAAGCCTTAAGCTTCATGCTGAGTAGATTGGCACTACAATGAGGCTGAGACCTCATGCTACAGTAGTATGACACTACGATGAGGTTCCCAGGTAGGGGTAATGCCTCGGCTTCAGGCCATGTCATAGCGGCGTAGCAACGCAAGGAAGCGCAAGGCTTCATGCCATGTATCTTTAATAAAGAACTCACCTATAGTATATAGAAAGAGATATCAGGCCGTCTCTTGAGGGTAAAGTTGTAGACGCCCAAAATTATACACTGAAACTAGGCTGGCACAGGGCCTTTAATGTGCAGCCAGAAGCACACGTAACTATACTTTGTGAGTGGGAAGAATTATAATTATGGTGCAGAATTCAAGGCGTAGTCCATTCTTGTATCACATTGTTATTTAACCCATGCGGGAAGATTCAAGTCGTCATCGACATCTATCCTAATACAAAATGGACAGTTACTGTGGGGAACGCTCAACCCTGGACACATATATATGTTGTGATATGTGGGAGATTGTTGGTACTTTCTTTACATGGAGAGAGCTTGCTCTCAACATGCCTTATAAAAGTTTAGTCCCACATCAGAAATTATAGTACCCCATCCCTATATCGTGTCCCGTACTCCGTCCACGGGGTGTGCAAGAAAGGAACACTGTCGCTATCGATTCGGTCGGGACCGATAGTTCAGGATCGATCGAGTCGATCGAACGGGAACGGTTGAATTAAGATCCATTCCTCATTATGGAATGTCTTCTTCGGAACCAAGTCCCATATTCAGCGGGCTGCGCCTCAAGGATTGACTCTGCGGCTGAGTCGGGAGAGACCTTCCGTTGCTCTGCTTTTCACGCCGCTTGCGTTGGTTTTGGCTTTTTTTTTCTTAATGCGTTTTCGTGAATATTTTTGATGGTCTTCATGGCTTGCATTTCGAACTCGCATTTTCTATCAAACTTCTTGAATAATGCAGTGTTCTAATCGGTTGCTTGTGCGATTTCAGGTAATCGCATAGGCGACGTCTAGCGCGACCAAGAAGTTCTCTCGCCAGAAGTAAACTCAAGGTGAGTGGCTGACCCTTCTCTTCTCGACCCCTTCTTAGGTAAATCGATAGTGTTGTTGCGGAAGAAATAATGAATGTAAGGGCACGGGCACGGTAAAATGATTAAGTTTCAAAGAGAACGGAGGCTATACCTTAATAACTGAATAATGTCTTAACTGGGTCATTGGACAACTTGTCGACAAGGAGAAAGTTTCCTCGAGCGACAACCCAAGGCTACGGGACCGACTCGGCCTAGGAGGAAACACGGTATAGCTGTGCTGGATGATAGCACGGGTTAGGTGGGGACTTTCAGCGGGGCTCGCTACTTACGTTGAAAGGTCCCGACTAACAAAGCTATAAGTCCAGGATGGCTTGTGGTGTTAGTGGCCAATCACACGTAATATTGCACTTAGTATAAAAAATGATAACAATTGACAGGAAAGAACATGGTAAGTCTCATAAGGCGCGGCGCAGCCCGCCGTGGGTAAGTTCCAACGTAAATTACATTATGCTTGTCATTGCTCGCTTGAAATTCATTAGGATGGTTAGAAACATTCATGAACTAAGTCATATAGACTCATCAACCAAATGAGAGCTTGGAACTTAACTTGCCACGCACCAGTACAAAGTGTAATGTACTGATCCTTGCTCTCCATGTAGGTACCCCGAACCACGAAGGGCGTGCCACCTAAAAGCTCAAGGCGAAGTGAACCCTTTTGAAGCCTCGTCCGCATGTGAAAGCTTGTGTTTCTGGATTCCTTTTGAAGAAGATCCCGCACTCAGTCCAAAAGAAGATGACGACTCGACTCGCCTCGATAGCAGGTAGAAAGTGTTATGTTTTTGCTTGTAAAAAGGGGATGTAATGTATGGAACGACTATCTCATTGGCGTTCGTTTTGTAAGTCGAGTCATGTTGTAGCCCGCACGGCAATGAATGTAAATGAAGTTTTATTATCAATGAAAAATTCTACTTCTATTTCAAATGTGTCGATCAATTTCTCTGCGTACTCTAACTTGATGTTGTGTTTCGGATGACCTTATGACTACGCCTTGTGCGATCGCATCTCAGGTTCGCACGGCATCACGCCCGGGGGACGACTACCGATTCTACGGAATCGGGGCATGATATAATGGTATTAGAGCACGGCTTTATATCCTTTGACCTCGCATCGATGAGATAAGTTGTTCCATACAATGAGTCTGTAATAATTTGTGACTGATACGTTTGCCTTCGTATCGCAGAAGTGACGGAACCCATGGTCGAGCGAGAGCAGAGCGCTTCTAGCGGCTCTAGTAGTTCGCATCGTTCGCAGACCAGACCTTCTAACGATACCATCGAAAGGATGTTGCGCATGATGCAGGCACAGCGAAACCAGTCCGAGAATCGACATCAACAGATAGAGGAACGACAGGCCCAATTCGAAGCTCGCTTCGAAGCTTGTTTCGACGCACATGCCAAACTTCAACAAAAGCAGCTGGATATCCTGCAGCAGATTGTACAGACAATGACGGCCAACAAAAATTCTGTGACTGCGCCTACCGTCACCGCACCTACTACCACCGTGCCGGCGATCCAACCCATTGAAGTCGATACGGAGAAGACCGAGCGTCAACCAGCGGCACCGAGAAAGTTTAACTTTGAAGTGTCAGAATTCAAGAAGGCGTGCTGCACTTCCTTCAGCGGTACCGAAGGCCCTTCCATGGTGATCGATTGGTTGGAAGAGCTGGAAGATCATTTCGAGCTTCTCGGCATTGAAGACTCAAAGCAAGTCGCCTGCGCACAACTTCAGCTATGATTGAACACGCACGACTGGTGGGCCGTGCATAAGCGAGCGATCCGACGCGACAACAACTCAGCATCGATCTCTTGGGCCACATTCTGCAAAGCTTTTGAAGTCGAGTACCTTCCATCAGCCGTTTGTCAAGCGAATGAGAATTAATTCATGCAGTTGAGGCAGGGGAACCGGACAGTAGAACAGTACGTCGCAGATTTAACAAGTTGTCCAAGTTTGCTTGTCAGTTTCTGCCTACAGAAGAGTGCCGTATGCGATGGTTCGAAGTGGGTCTGCGACACTCTATCGGTGCGCATGTCGGGGTCCCGGAGTACAAGACCACGGGCGAGGCTCTGAATCACACTCTCCGCCTTGAGAGCCTGCATCCTTCTGGTGCTGCCGACGTTGTGCGCCACTCTAAACACAAACGTCCTAGCTATACGACAGGCAACAATTACGTGTCAAAGCATCCAAACAACGACGGCTATAAAGGATAGAACCCATCTCCTCCCTGTACCAAGTGCAACCACCACGGGCACACTGAAAGGGACTGTGCGGTCTTCGATGGGGGATGTTTCTTTTGCAGAAAAAGGGGGCACCAAATGGTGGATTGCTGGGCTCGAAGATAAAATTGCAATGCACCACCACAACAACAAAATCGTCAAGAGAATCGTGGACAGGCACCCCGATCTCCTCAGCCCACTCAACCAAACAACCAAGTCCAACGCCCTAATGCTCAGGGGCGTGTCTTTGCTCTGACTCGAGATGAGGCATTCGCTTCCGATACTGTTGTGACAGGTATATTGAATTTTAATAATATACCTGCTCATGTGTTATTTGATTCAGGCGCCTCGCATACTTTCATATCGGCGGACTTCGCCGTCGAGCACAAATTCCCTGTAATGTTGTTAGACCTTGACCGTAGCATAAGTATGCCTTCGGGCGTGCCACTACTCACAAACTTAGCCTGCGAGGGAGGAACCATATGTATTGGGGGTCAAAAGATCGATCTTGATGCGATAGTTCTAGATATGAAGGACTTCAACATCATACTGGGCATAGATTGGCTCAGTCCGTGCAACACAACCATAGACTGCACTGAAAAGAAGGTCATATTCCGCATACCTGGAGTGCCTGAATTCTGCTACTCATATAGTGAGGCGTTGCCGACCTGCATGGTGATCTCCGCAATATCTGCTCGACGGATGCTGCATTCTGGGTGCGAAGGCTATCTAGCTTCCGTTCGAGACATGCGACAGGATGGTACAAACACGGAAGAGACCGACGTTGTGGCAGAATTCCCAGATGTGTTCCCGGATGAGCTACCCGACATGCCGCTCGATCGAGAAATAGAGTTCACCATCGACACATTCCCCGACACCCGGTCGATCTCGAAAGCTCCATACATAATGTCCCCTGCAGAACTGAAGGAACTAAAGGCACAACTACAAGAATTACTCAACAGAGGGTTTATCCGTTCGAGTGTCTCATCGTGGGGTACGCCCGTGCTATTCGTGAAGAAGAAAGATGGATCGATGCGGCTCTGCATCGACTATCGAGAATTGAATAAAGCCATCGTCTGGAACAAATACCCCTGCCCCGCATCGACGACTTGTTCGACCAGCTCCAATGTGCAACAGTATTTTCGAAGATTAATCTGTGATCGGGTTATCACCAACTCAAAGTCAAGCCAGATGACGTGTTGAAGTCTGCCTTCCGCACTCGCTATGGCTACTATGAGTTCTTGGTAATGTCGTTCGGTCTGACAAATGCCCCTGTCGTCTTCATGGATCTAATGAATCGAGTGTTTCGTCCGTTCGTTGACAAGTCCGTAGTAGTCTTCATCGACGACATCCTCGTCTACTTGAAGGATCGAGCGCAACATTTAGAGCATCTGCGGAAGGTACTCCAAACCCTTCGAGAGAATCAGTTGTACAAGAAGATGAGCAAGTGTGAATTTTGGCTGAACAGCGTCTCATTCCTTGGTCACATCATCTCTGCCATGGGCATCGCAGTCGATCCGAAGAAAGTCGAGGCAGTTGTTGATTGGAAACAGCCCGCATCAGTTAGCAAAATTCGAAGCTTCCTAGGCTTGGCGGGATACTACCGACACTTCGTGAAGGACTTCGCGAAGATTGCATCGCCGTTGACTCGCCTCACCCAGAAAGGAGTCACATTCAAGTGGTCAGACGACTGTGAAGTTTTCTTCCAGGAGCTCAAACAACGGCTCATTTCGGCCCCAATACTTGCTCTTCATGAAGGGACAGAGGTGTTTGCAAAAACAAAAGTATGAACCTTTATTGATACAAACTTTGTAAAAGATTACAATTTGAATTCTGGGAATGGTACAACTTTAGGAATCCAATCTAGATGACGATTGCTTTATCCCTTAGACGATGTGAACTTTGAAGACGAAGCCTCTGAAGTTGAAAACAACTCTGGAAACTGAAGGCAAAAGCCTCGGAAGAATGCAGCAGCACTTGGGCAAGAACTCCTGAACTCTCTGATCTCTGATTATTGACTTGTGATCCCCCTTGAATGAAGACTTGAAACTCTATTTATAGAGTTCTAAGAAATAACTAACTTTTAATTATTCTGGACTGCGCATAATGGATTGCGCAGCAATTGGTTTGCGTAGCAATGGACTGCACAGGCAGTTGCTAGATCATGGGTTAACTGTCTTGGACACATGGCATCTTTTGATTGAAATACGCATGATCATGCATAGGCAGTTGCCACGAAATGAGAAATTGATGGCATGAATGCCACGTGTACTTTATCTTTTGTACTGGTAGAACGCGCACATTGAACTGCGCAGACTTTGGTTTGCGCCAACTTGATTTGCGCAGGAAATGGATTGCGCCAACTTGATTTGCGCCAACATGGATTGCGCTGCCAGCTGTCCTCGAGCGCCGTGCTGCACGATTAAACGAATGGCCGCCTCGATCTTCGTGCTGTCAGTTGTCAGAAGATTTGATTGTGTCAGATAATGATGACTTTTGCCATGTCAGCTTACGCAGTTGAGAGTGTGCGCAATCGATCCTGCACAATCTGAATGGTGCGCAATCTGTTGTCTGCGCAAATCATCTGAAAGTTGTATTTCTTGATTTTCTGACTTTATTGATGTGTGCCACTTGATTTTTTAGGACCTACAAGACCCCCTTCAAAGTTTTCGAAAGTTGAATTTATTCAAAATTTTGAATTACTTTGAATTTTGAATTTTGAATCGATTTGCGCATGATGTAAGCTGGTTGCGCAATCTGAGGGATTGTCCCTAATTTTTAGACGCAAACTGAGACAGCCATTTTGTTTTCAAAAACTATAAATAGCCTTCTCTTTCCCTTTATTTTTTTACTTTGCCTCCTTTGTGTTTTGAGAGAAAGAAATTTCCGAGGGAACTTCGACTTCTTTCTCCGACGATCTTCATGGCGCCCCGGCGTTCTTCTGCCGCCGCTAAGGGCAAGGCCCCGGCCGAATCATCAAACAGGGCTGCGCGACGAGCTTCTCGTCATGAATCCGCGCACCCTGCAATGTCAGGTAGAGAACTTTTAATCAAAAACCCTTTTTAGGGTTTTGATTTCACTGTTCTTCAAAATCCATCTCTTTTTAGAGATGTGATTATACTGTGCCACCCTCTTTAGGGTTCTGGTTGCACAAATCAGTTAACTCTTCATTTTTATGGAGAGCAACTTTTTGCGCAATCGGTTGAACTGCGCTGGCAGATGTCAGCGCAATCTGCTGATTTGCGCAAGATTGTCAGCGCAAACTGATGGCTGTTTGTTTGCGCAGTCTGATGTTTGCGTAAACTGATGCTGCGTAATCTGATGTTGCGCATTCTGATTTTTGTGCAAACTGATGACAGAATCTTTGACTTTGACTTTGTACTAAATTCTGCTTTCTTCTGTTTGATGCAGTTAATGTGAGAGAAGATCCAGAATATAAAACTTTTGTGGGAACTCTTTCAGAGTCTGAGTATAAAGAGGATCTCTCCCATGTACATTATCCCCAGTATGATCTACCGACCTCACGTCAGGCGATTCTGATATCTCAAGACAATGAGACTCTACTGTGTTTAATGAATGGACAACCCTTGGAATCAGCAGACGCTGTTATTCATAAGAAACCTTCATTCTTGTTTGGTGAGGCTTTTGAGAAAAGCTCTCAACCAAGGCCAAGGATGGAGGAAAGAATAGTCTATCAGGAAAATAGATCATTCTTTATACCAGATATTGCCCGCTCTCCCTTTATCCCGGTATGCTCACGCAAGCTACCCGAGGAAGATGGAGTGGAACATCACTCTTTTCCAAGATGCCCGTGCAGGGAAAATTTTTGTGAAGAAGGGGTCCAATAAGAAGGATATGTTTTACAGCTCCTCTGATCGATACAGTGTCTTGTTGAGAGGCTTGAGACCTGGTTGCATTCCGCCAGAGAACTCCTTTGTTGATGCCTGTCAGAACACCGATATTTACAAACGAATTTGCGAAAGTTGAAGGGAGGTACCCCGAACAGGATATCAGATTAACTGGATTGGTGAATCCAGATTACAAGAGATGGAACTGTATTGCCAATTGGATTCTGACAACATTTGAAGACAGACTTCAACAAATCAATCTATACCAAGCAGTGCACGCCACTGTTTATGGTTTTGCACCCAATCCACACATGTTCTTGGCCTTGGCTGAAAGATACAATTATAGAACGGGAACTTTCATGACCCCTGGTGGAGAAATTGGGTTTGCACTCCACGAGATGAAATATATCTCGTACTTGCCAATGGCAGACGCTCCATATGAAGAATTTGTTCCAACAAATGATGAATTGGACAAACTTAGAAGGGAAAATGCAGCAATGGTAGCAGTATTCGAGGAACTGCTATGCCATTACAAGATCTGTTCCCTGTTTTATAAGAGTGCTACAGCAAACACCTGTTATTCTTCAAAATGGCTTCCCTATCTGTTCCTTAATCACATAGAAGAGAAGAAGACTAAGGAAAACGACAAATGCTATCCAAATTTCTTCAAACCTTTGAGCAATACAGAAATTATGAAGCTGATGGAAGAGAGTGGTAATTTTGATAAACAAATGGAAGATGGTTATCAATATCCTCCTTTAAAGAAAGGGGACACTCTGGAGAGTTATTTGAGAATGGGTTATAGACCCATGTCTAAAGAAGCCCAACTGGCAGGGTTTCTATTATACTGGCTTCGGCGGTTTGTGGTCCCCGGATCCAGTGCTGTGGACCGCTTTCATCGCGGTGTTCTTTTTGCCGCTGTCAAGTTAGTCTTTGGCTACAAGGTGGACCTGTTATCAGCAATGACTTGCAAATTAAATGCCAGTCTTCGTTTATATGTTGATCTGATGCTGAAAGCAAAAGGAGAGAAAGAATTCCCTCGCCTAGAACTACCATACACATATCTATTTGGATGGTTGCTTCTCCACTATCCCACTTTAATGGACCCCGGCATGGGACCGGTTGATGGCAGCTTTCTGCGAAGGTACTCTCATGGCAAATGGAAGTACACTTCTTTGAGCGAGTGCAGATATGTTCTAAATCTGAATAGAGGATGGAACTTTTGTTGTGCTCCTCTCCCTGCTGGACATTGTCACGACCCGTGCCCTAGGGTTAGGGCACGAGAACGTAATAACGCCCAGCCTACGCCGCAGTGTCGGCGGTAGAACGCTGTCCTAGGTCTCAATGCATCTAACAGTATAAGACTAAACAGTTTATACTCCCCGAATGGGGGTGACATAGCAGATACAGACTCAATCACATCTAAGGTAGAGCATGATAAGGATAGATAAAACATGAAATCCAAAAGAGATACAGGAGATAGAAGTCTAAGTGTCTAAGATACATAAACCCAGAAATACATCTCAAAACTCAAATACAGATACAATAATCCACAAAGTAAATACAACTCCAGACAAAATTAAATAACTACCTAAACAACCCCTACTGTGTCTCCTCTAGGCTAGCAGGCAATCCCAGGCCATCTGTAAAATTTATCAACAGGTCCAGTCAGGACAGGAGCGAGCACATTACATCTCAACAGTTCATAGCAGGTTAGAAAATATAATCATGCAGTAAAGTAAGATACAGGTACTGAAAGAAATGCTGTATGTAAACAGAGAGAGAGCTGTAATAGAAATATCTACTATAAGTAAAGAGCTACCAGTGACTAGTGATTTAGAGCACAAAGTCGACATGTGAACGGCTTGATTGTACATGGCTATACTAAAGAGGCGTACATGGCTATTCTACTTTGGAATTGTTCACATGGCTATTTATACTCCCCCGTACCCCCAATCAATACACAAGGATCCAGCCAGGTTATGTTATATGATGCTATGTAACAGCCCCCGAAGGGTGGTAGACCCCGAAGGTGATAAGACCCCGAAGGTAATAGACCCCGAAGGTAATAGACCCCGAAGGTAATAGACCCCGAAGGTGATACATAGTAGTCCCATAAATGGGATAAGGATTCTAGGAAGACTCTACGATCATAAGAGTATATGTCGTAAGTGATCAAAGAACCAATGAAGCATATGATACGCCATGTGAGTGAAACGCACAGAACATGTAGTACCCGATGCTCCCTAAGGATAACATCTCAAGAAAGGATCCATATAGTACCAATCCGTGTGACCAACGTGACAGTACAAGTAAAATAATCTACTGCAGGAAATAATTCTAAGTAGGATATGAAATGATCAGAGAATATACTTGCCTCGATAACCTGAACAGCTGATAAGTATAGGGGGTCCCACTAAAGCCACAGAGTCCTATTTAAAGCAACACAGGTTACAAGGTGTTCAAGTTGTAATAAATGAATCTCTATAATCAATCTACATTATTCTAGGTTCTTCTAGTCAAATTAACTCTAGGTCAACTCCGGTCAATAATCTAGTCAAACTAGGTCAAGTGTTGACTTACAGTTGACTTTGGGTCAACTGGTCAACTCTGGTCAAACATGGTCAATTCTAGTCTAATATAAAGTGTACTTCGTTATTTGTACGTCGAAACTTTTCACGCGTAAATCGAGATAAGAAGATTATCGGTAAGGTTGATAATCTTATTATAGTGATCCACGTGTCCAACTTGTCAATTTCAGCGATGTGAGATCACTGGAATTGGATGATCTCAGTTTCGTTGTACTAATCCCGAAATACGAACATTATATGTATTAATTATTAATTAATTATAAAAAGGTTAAACTCAGAGAAATTATCAACAAACATTGTCGGACGATGAAATGAACATCGCCAACGTGTCCAGAATGGTCAAATTAGCTAGGATAGCCTACCCAACGGTCCAATTTGGACACAAGGGCAAAAAGGTAATTTCGGGTCAAAACGGTGTCCGTGTCGGAGCCATTTTGCACCGAAAAACATGCAAGAAAAAAAGTCTACAAAATATAACGAATTATATGTCCACAAAACCAGAATGACGATACGAACCCAACGGTATCTCCAGAATTGGATTCCGTTGACCCGATCTCAATTTGGCCCGTTGACCAGAACTTGGAATTCCGGTTTGCACGAAAATGCATGCCGGAGCCAAAGTTCTCAAAACTCAGCAAACTACCTATCAACGAGTCCAGAATGATGATACAAACTCAACGGTATCTCCGAAATTGGATTCCGATGAGCCGATCTCAAAATGACCCGTTGACCCGGATATTGGTATCCGACTTGCACCGAAATGCATGCCAGACCCAATGTCCACCAAAACCTAGCAAATTATATGTCAACGAGTCCAGAATGACGATACGAACTCAACGGTATATCCGGAATTGGATTCCGATGAGCCGGCGTCAAAAAGTTCCGTTGACCCAGAATGTGGGACCCACTTTGCACCGAAAAACGTGCCCTGGCCCACGTTCTCCAAATCTAACAAATTTTATATGAAAACATGCCAAAACGATGCCACAAGTCTAATGGTGGTGTCAGAAATGAAATCTGGAGTCCCGTGTTCAAAAATGGAATTTTACAAGTTGGAAATTACGAATTCGGACGACCAACTTTGGCGTCGAATTCAACCAATCAAACAAGCTCACAATGAAACGAAACTGGAGGGATAGTAAGAGGGTTATACCAGCTTTGCATCGGAACTGGTGGCATGCCAAACGGAAGTGCGGTGGAGGAGATACAAGCTGACGAAGTTGGTCCCGCGAAACTGTCCAAATTTAATACAATTTAAACGGTCAACTTGGTGGCCGGTTTTCATGTATCAAACCATAAAATTAACGGACGAAAATTGACATGGATGAAGGTGGATATACCGAGATTGCGACGGAGCGAAGAAATCGCCGATCCAACGGTCGGATCTCCGGGAAAATGCGCACGAAGTTGCTGCGACGGGGTGCCAAAATGAACTTGATTTCGCGCGCGTCACGACGGGACGTCGTGCAAAATGCACGAATCGCCTCGACGGCGCGTCCCGGAGGACGGTGGCCGTCAGGGGACAGTATGTCAGAGTGGGGCACACCCACGGGGAGGGGTCGCCGGAGCCACGGCGGCCCACGCGACGGCGCGGCGGCGCACGAGGATGGCCCACGCGCGCGCGCGTGTGCTCGCCTGCCGTGAACGGCTGCTGCTGTGTTGTGCTCACTGTCGCACGGGCTATGCGTGGGGCTGCGCAAGGCCAGCTCGGCCGGTGAGGGCGCGGCGGACACGGCTGCGGAGGTGGGCGACTTGGTGGCCGGGGTGGAATGGTTGGTGATGGTGGCGGTTTGATTGGAGGAGGAGGAGAGAAAGAGATGGAGATGGAGAAGTGGCCGATGGTGGTGGTGGACGGCGAGGCCAGCCACGAGGAGGGTGGTGCTCGGGTTGGAGCTCGGCCATGGAAGTGTGGTCGGGCTGGGTGATGTTGCTGCTGGTTGTTGATGATGAGTTGAAAATAATTGAAAGGGAGAGAGAGAGAAAGGATAAGTTGTAATAATGAAAAGAGAGAGAGAGAAAGAAAAAAATTCTTTCCAACATTTAGGCCGGCCAACTTTGTGTGGGAGTGTGGGAAAAGATACATGGGGAAATTAATGGTTGAGATTTGTTTGGGGAAACAAATGGCTAGGATTTAATTAGAGGAAAAATGTCATTCCTATGGGAATTTAGACAATTGAGAATTCCAATAAATATTGAAATAGGTAGATGGATATTAAATATTATTTTGGACACGGAAAAATGAGGGTGTCCCGATGGAGGGCAACATGGAGCTGGACTGGACTCGGTGGAGCCGGATTGGATGAAAATCGGACATTGTGCAAAAATCGAATTAAAATTAGACGTTGATGATCATGAGTAAAAAAGTAGCACATGGGGATTCCAATAAATGGGACACAAGTGGCGGACGGATAGTAGGCTCAATGTGGGCCATGTCCATAGTTGGGGCTGACAGGTTTTGGTCGACAGGGGACCCACAAATCAAGTTGGAAAATGAATGTGACGCCGTAGGGTGAAATAAAATCGGGTCACGTGTCGAAAAAGTTGTGCGAAGCAAATGGAGCACAAAATGACGTGTCTGAGTGAGAAACGAAGGTCATGGGCGACGAGCGTCTCGAGTAGATCATCAATGAGAAGTTGGTTTCAAGAAACTGACTGGTCTTGCGCTCCCAAATTAAAAGACATGGTAACGCGCTGAAAATGATCAAAGAAAAGAGTGGGAAAAATAAATAACAATCAAATGGTCTAAACCGACCCGAAGTTCAGCGAAGCAGAAAGAGTACAAGGAAACAAGTTTGGATGGGACACTATATACCGTCATGAAGGTAATCATGTCCACTCTAAAACTCGTGAAGAAGATTTCCAGAGTTGAACATCCCTGACACTCCAAATATCAAAGGCATGGGAAAGTACACTTAAGGAAAAATACAGAATAAATTATTTATCAAACCAATCAATCAGAAAATAAAATAAAATAAAATGAAAAAAAATCAGCCCGAAATTCAGGGTGCTCACATCCTACCCACCTTATAAAAATTTCGTCCTCGAAATTAAAATGTCCCTACTCCCTCTAGGTCAAACCCCCACAATCAAAGTCCCAGAACTTAAATAAAACATACCATCAAAAGACAACGTCCAGGGTTATGGCATACGGTGGTAGTGAAAGTCTCATCTAGGTATACTAGTCATACTAACCAAGGCGGTCATCGGGTATCAAAACACACAAGCAATCCAGAGTGCTAAACTTAGAAAAGATACAGAAATAACAAATCATCAAAACTGTAAGGCGGTCTACCATCCTATATGAAAACTGGTACTCATCAAAAAATGATTAAAGAAAGGTAACTACCAATCATCTAAAAGGGGTACCATCCCAAGAAAATCAAAATCACCAGTTTAATTAACGAAAGTCGATTACATTGAAATCCAATCACAATATATATATAGAGAGAGCGTTAGAGAGGAAAAAGCTAGCATTATGTGTATGGGGACATGTTCATGTGGTTAGATAGTAGGCGTGTGTGTACGTGAATACATATGAAATTGTATACGAGAATTTGGGTTCCAAAACAACAGCTATCAAGTTACACTAATCATGGCATATTGGTTGAACAATCCACAATACGCAACACGCAACTTATTTAATCATAACATGCATAGCTAACCATATATATATAAAAAGGTAGAGACTTAGTTATGTATTTATATATATTATAACATATATGCATAAACTCTATATATATCCTTCTAGATATACAATCATAACATAGAGGAGAAGGGTTTGGTTACACGACAGTGTATACTAAGTTAGGGTGTGTGTGTGTGTCCTTGTACAGGGTTATGGCTTAGTATTAAAAAGTTAAACCTAGTTTTAGTTCAGCATTTAAAAAAAATATCTGAAAATAAGCTAACATTTAACCAGTGCAATATTAACATAATGCAATTTCAAAATTTAGGAGTTTGAAACATCACAACTAATTTCAATGCTCCCAATACATCCTAGCATGATAGAAATGAAACCCTAACATACTATCAATACATTTATCTACGCATACAGTTCAATATTACATGTTAAATCTGAAATTTAACTAAACATGGAAATCAATATAAAAATGTTAACATGTAACTAGTTTTCAAGATTTTGGAGAAATTTGAACATTAAAACCAACTCAATGTTTATCACAAACTAACATGTAAGAATATGAAACCTAACATTATATCCCTACATACAACAATGTACACAACTTTAAATATTATATTAAAGAAAATAAAACAGCAATTTAAACTAAACATTTGGAAACTCAGCATTAAAGGTTAATATGTACACAGTCTTAAATTTGACAAATTTAAACACAAATGTTCAACCAAAATTCTTTTGAATTGAAACCCTACGTATAACATACATGTGCAGTGATGTAAACCTAAATAATAACATGAAATCTATATTTAAATTACGAATTTAAACATGGAAAAGCAGAGAACCAGAAATATTGGTTATAAAAATTTGGACATCAACAACATATCAATATGTATCTAGATATGTGGAAAAATCAAGTGTAGCATGCATACGTGTTAGACAAAGTGTCTGTTATATATATATTCATATACATATTCCCATGTTCCAATAAAAATTAATTAATTCTACGTTAAGACTAACATTTAGATTCCTACCAAGATTGCAAGCAGGTGATTGACGAAATCAAGACAGTTTTATTATCATTATTATTTAATACAAGAATAATAGCAAGAAGAAATAACGATAAAATCGGTTCTGCTTATCTGTTTAAAGAAGGAACCGTTTTGAAATCCAGAGTTAAAATATCAAATTCAAGATAAAGTCTAACAAAATCCTCGATTCATTGTATTATAAAAAACTCATAGCAAGAAATTTCACAAGATTTATAAAACCAACTAAACTTACTCCTGAGTAAAATAATAGGAAACTAGACAAAACAACAAATAATATTTTTTTTTGAGTGACTGAACAAAAGTAGAGAAATCATGTTCAAAAATATTTAAGGTGCAATCTGATCATCATATGCGTCTATCCAAAATCATGTACTCTAAATCCTCGTCATACTAGTAAGCAAGGCTACGATAATCACAGAGCCCTTGACTTATGCACATATCTCTAGAATCATGGTATTTAACATTTTTGCGGTGCCGCTAGCTTGGCTGCGAAAACCTTAAATTCCTACACCCGAGAAATATATCCAGAGTCAGACTATATGTCCTCACCATGCTGGCTAATGTGACTATAGAAGACTAGATTCCATAACATAGATGACCTAGCCCATATAATTTCATCTTGCCAAAAATTAAATTAATCAATAATAAATACTCAAAAATCAAATCAAATTTATTAACGAACATCAAAATTCAAAAATGAACAAAATCCATCAAAATACAAACTCGAATGCAACAGCTATCATCAAAATTCAAAATTCAAAATTCGATAATCATCCATCAAAATTAATAAATACAAACTCAAATTCAACAATAATCCATTAAAATCAAATTTAACAACAAAAAGTACAAAAAAAATGAATCAAATCAAGGAAAAAAGAGAGTTTTCAAATCGAAGTTAAATAAGATTCTCCAGGTCGTCCCAGGAATCTCTCAAGGGTTCCTAACTGTGATTGAGTACCTTCAAAATATATCCTATTCCTAGTGCAGGCTGTAGTGGTACTCAAGTTCGAATACCACTACATAAACTCGACCTGCATGGGCCACCACTAAAAACGTGTCACGACCCGCGCCCTAGGGTTAGGGTACGAGAATGTAATAACGCCCAGCCTACGCCGCAGTGTCGGCAGTAGAACGCTGTCCTAGGTCTCAATGCATCTAACAGTATAAGACTAAACAGTTTATACTCCCCGAATGGGGGTGACATAGCAGATACAGACTCAATCACATCTAAGGTAGAGCATGATAAGGATAGATAAAACATGAAATCCAAATGAGATACAGGAGATAGAAGTCTAAGTATCTAAGATACATAAACCCAGAAATACATCTCAAAACTCAAATACAGATACAGTAATCCACAAAGTAAATACAACTCCAGACAAAATGAAATAACTACCTAAACAACCCCTACTGTGTCTCCTCTAGGCTAGCAGGCAATCCCAGGCCATCTGTAAAATTTATCAACAGGTCCAGTCAGGACAGGAGGGAGCACATTACATCTCAACAGTTCATAGCAGGTTAGAAAATATAATCATGCAGTAAAGTAAGATACAGGTACTGAAAGAAATGCTGTATGTAAACAGAGAGAGAGTTGTAATAGAAATATCTACTATAAGTAAAGAGCTACCAGTGACTAGTGATTTAGAGCACAAAGTCGACATGTGAACGGCTTGATTGTACATGGATATACTAAAGAGGCGTACATGGCTATTCTACTTTGGAATTGTTCACATGGCTATTTATACTCCCCCGTACCCCCAATCAATACACAAGGATCCAGCCAGGTTATGTTATATGATGCTATGTAACAGCCCCCGAAGGGTGGTAGACCCCGAAGGTGATAAGACCCCGAAGGTGATAGACCCCGAAGGTAATAGACCCCGAAGGTAATAGACCCCGAAGGTGATACATAGTAGTCCCATAAATGGGATAAGGATTCTAGGAAGACTCTACGATCATAAGAGTATATGTCGTAAGTGATCAAAGAACCAATGAAGCATATGATACGTCATGTGAGTGAAACACACAGAACATGTAGTACCCGATGCTCCCTAAGGATAACATCTCAAGAAAGGATCCATATAGTACCAATCCGTGTGACCAACGTGACAGTACAAGTAAAGTAATCTACTGCAGAAAATAATTCTAAGCAGGATATGAAATGATCAGAGAATGTACTCGCCTCGATAACCTGAACAGCTGATAAGTATAGGGGGTCCCACTGAAGCCACAGAGTCCTATTTAAAGCAACACAGGTTACAAGGTGTTCAAGTTGTAATAAATGAATCTATATAATCAATCTACATTATTCTAGGTTCTTCTAGTCAAATTAACTTTAGGTCAACTCCGGTCAATAATCTAGTCAAACTAGGTCAAGTGTTGACTTACAGTTGACTTTGGGTCAACTGGTCAACTCTGGTCAAACAAGGTCAATTTTAGTCTAATATAAAGTGTACTTCGTTATTTGTACGTCGAAACTTTCTACGCGTAAATCGAGATAAGAAGATTATCGGTAAGGTTGATAATCTTATTATAGTGATCCACGTGTCCAACTTGTCAATTTCAGCGATGTGAGATCACTGGAATTGGCTGATCTCAGTTTTGTTGTACTAATCCCGAAATACGAACATTACATGAATTAATTATTAATTAATTATAAAAAGGTTAAACTCAGAGAAATTATCAACAAACATTGTCGAACGATGAAATGAACATCGCCAATATGTTCAGAATGGTCAAATTAGCTAGGATAGCCTACCCAACGGTCCAATTTGGACACAAGGGCAAAAAGGTAATTTCGGGTCAAAATGGTGTCCGTGTCGGAGCCGTTTTGCACCAAAAAACGTGTAAGAAAACAAGTCTACAAAATATAACAAATTATATATCCACGAAACCAGAATGACGATACGAACCCAACGATATCTCCAGAATTGGATTTCGTTGACCCGATCTCAATTTGGCCCGTTGACCAGAACTTGGAATTCCGGTTTGCACGAAAATGCGTGCCGGAGCCAAAGTTCTCAAAACTCAGCAAACTACCTGTCAACGAGTCCAGAATGATGATACAAACTCAACGGTATCACCGTAATTAGATTCCGATGAGCCGATCTCAAAATGACCCGTTGACCCGGATATTGGTATCCGACTTGCACCGAAATGCGTGCCAGACCCAATGTCCACCAAAACCTAGCAAATTATATGTCAACGAGTCCAGAATGACGATACGAACTCAACGGTATATCCCGAATTGGATTCCGATGAGCCGGCGTTAAAAAGTCCTGTTGACCCAGAATGTAGGACCCACTTTGCACCGAAAAACATGCCCGGGCCTACGTTCTCCAAATCTAACAAATTTTATATGAAAACATGCCAGAACGATGCCATAAGTCTAATGGTGGTGTCAGAAATGAAATCTGGAGTCCCATGTTCAAAAATGGAATTTTACAAGTTGGAAATTACGAATTCGGACGACCAACTTTGGCGTCGAATTCAACCAATCAAACAAGCTCACAATGAAACGAAACTGGAGGGGTAGTAAGAGGGTTACACCAGCTTCGTACCGGAACTGGTGGCACGCCAAACGGAGCTGCGGTGGAGGAGATACAAGCTGACGAAGTTGGCCCCGCGAAACTGTCCAAATTTAATACAATTTAAACGGTCAACTTGGTGGCCGGTTTTCATGTATCAAACAATAAAATTAACGGACGAAAATTGACATGGATGAAGGTGGATATACCGAGATTGCGACGGAGTGAAGAAATCGCCGATCCAACGGTCGAATCTTCGGGAAAACGTGCGCAAATTGCTGCGACGGGGCGCCAAAATAAACTTGATTTCGCGCGCGTCACGACGGGACGTCGTGCAAAACGCACGAATCGCCTCGACGGCACGTCCCGGAGGACGGTGGCCGTCAGGGGACAGTACGTCAGAGTGGGGTGCACCCACGGGAAGGGGACGCTGGAGCCAGACGGCCCACGCGGCGGCGCGGTGGAGCACGAGGACGGCGCACGAGGGCAGCCCACGCGCGCGCGGGTTTGCTCGCCTGCCGTGAACGGCTGCTGCTGTGTTGTGCTCACTGTCGTGCGGGCTATGCGCGGGGCTGCACAAGGCCAGCCCGGCCGGCGAGGGCACGGCAGACACGGCTGCGAAGGTGGGCGACTTGGTGGCCGGGGTGGAATGGTTGGTGATGGTGGCGGTTTGATTGGAGGAGGAGAGAAAGAGATGGAGATGGAGAAGTGGCCGATGGTGGTGGTGGACGGCGAGGCCAGCCACGAGGAGGGTGGTGCTCGGGTTGGAGCTCGGCCATGGAAGTGTGGTCGGGCTGGGTGATGTTGCTGCTGGTTGTTGATGATGAGTTGAAAATAATTGAAAAGGAGAGAGAGAGAAAGGATAAGTTGTAATAATGAAAAGAGAGAGAGAGAAAGAAAAAGATTCTTTCCAACATTTAGGGCCGGCCAACTTTGTGTGGGAGTGTGGGAAAAGATACATGGGGAAATTAATGGTTGAGATTTGTTTGGGGAAACAAATGGCTAGGATTTAATTAGAGGAAAAATGTCATTCCTATGGGAATTTAGACAATTGAGAATTCTAATAAATATTGAAATAGGTAGAAGGATATTAAATATTATTTTGGACACGGAAAAATGAGGGTATCCCGATGGAGGGCAACTTGGAGCTGGACTGGACTCGGTGGAGCCGGATTGGATGAAAATCGGACATTGTGCAAAAATCGAATTAAAATTAGACGTTGATGATCATGAGTGAAAAAGTAGCACATGGGGATTCCAATAAATGGGACACAAGTGGCGGACGGATAGTAGGCTCAATGTGGGCCATGTCCATAGTTGGGGCTGACAGGTTTTGGTCGACAGGGGACCCACAAATCATGTTGGAAAATGAATGTGATGCCGTGGGGTGAAATAAAATCGGGTCACGTGTCGAAAAAGTTGTGCGAAGCAAATAGAGCACAAAATGACGTGTCTGAGTGGGAAACGAAGGTCATGGGCGACGAGCGTCTCGAGTAGATCATCAATAAGAAGTTGGTTTCAAGAAACTGACTGGTCTAGCGCTCCCAAATTAAAAGTCATGGTAACGCGATAAAAATGATCAAGGAAAAGAGTGGGAAAAATAAATAACAATCAAATGGTCTAAACCGACCCTAAGTTCAGCGAAGCAGAAAGAGTACAAGGGAACAAGTTTGGATGGGACACTATATACTGTCATGAAGGTAATCATGTCCACTCCAAAACTCGTGAAGAAGATTTCCAGAGTTGAACATCCCTGACACTCCAAATATCAAAGGCATGGGAAAGTACACTTAAGGAAAAATACAGAATAAATTATTTATCAAACCAATCAATCAGAAAATAAAATAAAATAAAATGAAAAAAAAATCAGCCCGAAATTCAGGGTGCTCACAGACATGATCAGATGCCAACAAACATGGTGGACTCAAAGATGCAACCTCTAAGCCGTGTAGCCTTTGAATGGTTGAAGACAATTCGACCGTCTTATTTAGTATACCGGTTCGAAGAGGAATGTTACTGAGAACCATATCTCCCCAGCTGATTTGCACGGCAGGTTGGATATGATCAATTCCATGTGGGGAATGCAATCACCTGCCTCCAAGGCAAGGTTTTTTTTTGATAGACGGGGCCCGAGCCTGGGCTTACTATAATGCCCGTGATACGAAGGCCATATTCTCAATGCCAGTAAATAGCACTCATGGTCCTCGGATGTTATTTAGTTATTCAGTATTATATACATCCGCGAACACTTTTGCTGAGAATTTTAATCTCGCAGATAGTTTCGCTTCTTCGACGAGATTGAAGAAAGGAAGAATTGCTTTATCGATCCCTATAAATGATGAGGTGCACGAGCCAGCAGATGCACCTTTGGAAGTCTCAAAGGATATTATGTTCCCTCAAGAAGTAAATGTACCACTACGTGTCTCTCTGAAAGTGGGTAAATCTCCAGCAAAGAAAAGGAGAAGAGATGAGCCTCCTGCTCCAGCAGCAAAGAAGAAGTTGATTTTAGATCACTCTTCCGAAAGGATCACCACTCGGTCTCAGTCTCGGCAACTGGCCGGGTCAAATCAAGAAGAGGCTACAACACCAACTTTCATCCAGAAACAAGTTGAAACTATCAATATAGAGAGCCCTGATAGGCCATTGAAAAGAAAGAAGCTGGCCCAAAGAAGGAATCGGGCCTTGTCTTCAATGGTGATGGATTCTGCAGCTGGATTAATTTTGCCCTCTCCTACTCCTGTTTCAGAGCCCAGAAATAGAACTCCTAGTCCTGAACATAGAGAGGAGGTTGACAAAGGACAAATCTTGCTCCGGAAACGGAGGCCGAAGAGCTTAGAGGAAATACTGTGGAGGAAGCGAGGGAAGAGCAATTACAGATTGTTGAACTTCCGCCTACTCCGAGAACCCTTCGCGAAGAAGAAGATCGTGAAGTAATTGCAGCTTTAGAAGATTGTATCTACAGTCCTCTGGAAAACTATGGTGACCAAGCCGCGACTACCAGCGAGAAGGCACCAGAAGAAGACGAGGATGAGGAGAGCTCTTCATCTGAAAATGTTGATGACTATATGCAAGATCTTGAAGAAGATGATGAAGTGCAGATATCTCCTACTGCTGTTAATGATGTAAATGATAAGGATATTGAAATCCCAGAGAATGATGCAGAGACCTTAAATCCTGAAAAGGATGTTGAGGCTCCAGAGAATGCTGCTGAGACCTTAGATCCTAAAAAGAATGTTGAGGTTCCCGAAAAAGCAATAAATGAAGAAGCCCTGGAAGAAACTCCCGCCAATGATCCTCAAGGTATAAAATAAAATTAGCAATCTCCTCTTGAATGAATTAATAGCTAATATCTTTATTTGTATTTCCTATAGATCATGAGACTCTTCCAGCACCTCCGGCGTGCACGGACATAGTGCCCATAACGACGGTGGTTATTAGTAGTAGTCATCATTTTTCTTGTGGTTCTGAAGCGGGTAGTAGCCAAGCTGTTATAGCTGAAGTTACTTCTGCTTTGCCAGAATCTACTCCTGCAGGAGATAAGCTCATTGCTGGACCGAACCAAAGTAAGACTGCCTTCATTTGATCTTTTTGGTTATTTGGCAAACGATTAGCAAAATAAAAATTTTACTTTTGCAGAAGAACCAACAGGAGGGGCGACTAGCTCCACTCTGGCTCCTTTGTTTAAAGAGCCTGCCATCCAGACACAAAGGATCGAGCATCCTGCTGCCTCGTCTTCAACAGGGGTAGCTGCGACTCCTGGGACTCTGGCAATTAATCAACAAGTTGTTCAATCATTCACCAGATGTTTCTTTGAATCGTTGAGACCCCTTGTCAACAAAATAATGAACAAAGAGGGAACTAATTTCTTTATGGTTAGAAACCCAACTTCCCTCTTGGTGAGGGCTGTAAGGGAGCAAGGTGACGAAGCTCAAGCTACTCTCCTTGAGCATATACTGGATGAATTAGAAGTCTCCATAAAGAAATATAAGGAGCTCAAATAGAAGAAAATAGAATCTCTAGTACAGGCTGAGTTCGAGCGAATGGCCCAAGCAGCTGATATAGAAAGGATGAATCTTCAAAATCTTTTGGAAGCTTATTCCACAAAGTCTGCTGAATACAATTCCAAGCTAGAATCAGTAACTTTGATGGCTGAAAGAAAAGGACAGAGAACTGCTGAACTGAGAGCAGAGATTGTTCGTCTTCAGCAAGAATTAGAAGAGGAAACTGCTAATCATCAACTTGTGATTAAACAATTCAATGCCTTGCTTCAGGAGAAGGATGAATATGATGCAACTCATGGTGCAGAGATTACCCGCCGGACTGTAAACATGCCCATCTTTAATGAAGAAACCGGGATGGAAGAGGCTAGAAGGAGGGTGACATCCGCTCATGAAGAAGAGCTGCAGACTCTGAAGCAGCAGATTGACAATTTGATCATTCCTCCTTCTTAATAGAACTTTTTGTATCTTTTGTCGTAAAGGTGTTTTTGTAATGCCTCGTATTTTGATAAATAAAAGACATTTTGTTGTGGCTCCATTATTTATTACATATCTTGTTCAGATATAAATAATAGAGATAGAAAATATATTCAGAGGTACGAGACATGATATATTTCTTGATGATTTTGTAGAAAATAATTATATTCATTATATCTGCTCAGAAGTAATATGGACGTGACAGAATATATTGAATATTATTATTTCAATTGATAACTTAATCGAAAACGACAAGTTGCTGATGTGGATGATGAACGATGATAAATCGTCAATGTATGTGAGATGAACGGGAAAACCGTCAAATGATAGAATAAACGGACAAACCGTCAAATGATAATGAACGGGTGAACCGTCAAGTGGTGATGAATGAACGGGTGAACCGTCAAGTGGTAATGAACGGATGAACCGTCAAGTGAATGTGATAAATGAACGGATGAACCGTCGGGGAGTAATGAACGGGCGAACCGTCGAATGAATGTGATAAATGAACGGATGAACCGTCGGATGAATGTAATAAATGAATGGATGAACCGTCAAGCATTAATGAACAGGCGAACTGTCGGATGAATGTGTCGCTTCGTTATTTGAGGAATCTCTGCCTATAAATAAGACAGAAATCTGACAGGAATGAGCACTTTCACTTTTCAACATAAAAATGTCGTCTGAAGATGCACTCAAGAAGACTGAGCTCGCCTCGAAGGTTGAAGAAGACGTTAAAGAACGTCTTGTCGATCCAAATCAGCCAAAGGAAGCAGAAGCAGGCGAAGGTCCGTCTGCACCCAAGCCACCGAGAGACATCCTGGACTTTCTGCTTGAACCAGGAAGGACTGAAGAAGAAGAAGAAGCCATGAGGATGGCTGCCTGCAAGTTCCTCGTGGGCTCCAGCAAAGAGGTTCTCGGCTTTTTTGCTGACCGTGTTTTTGAAAAGGACGGTAGTGGTCCGCGTCCAAATGTAGAGAAGGATGATAGTGACCTTCCTTAATATCATGTACTATCATTCATGATTAAATAAAATTTTATTTATGAACATGAACTTGTCTGATGATTTACAAATATTTACATTCATACATAATACTTCTTAAGGAACTTGCCATTGATAGGCATTATAGCAACGCGACCATTAAGTTCTGCAAGTTGATAAGCTCCATTTGAGAAGACTTTGCTTACAACATAGGGTCCTTCCCACTTTGCATCAAATTTGCCTTTGCTCATATGAGTTATAGTCATAGGACGTCTGACCGTTAGAACAAGTTCTCCTTGTTGGAAAGTTCTGACTTTAACTTTACGGTTGAAAGTCTTCGAGATGCGAGCTTGGTATAACTCAATATGCTGCTGAGCCATTAATCGCTTCTCATCAAGTGATTCCAACTCTTGAAGTCGAAGAAGATCATTACTTTCTGTAGTGAGCTCGTTAGCAATGGCAATCCTTAAAGAAGGAATTTGCAGTTCCAGAGGAAGAACAGCTTCACAACCATACACCAGAGAGAAAGGTGTAAAGCCTGTAGGATTGTGGACCGTGGTTCGGTAGGCCCAAAGACATTCCCCAAGCTTTTTGCTCCAGTTTCGTTTGTTAGTGGATACAAACTTCTTGAGAAGTTTGATAATAGTTTTGTTGAAAGCTTCAGCTAATCCATTAGCAGCAGGATTGTAGGATGTTGAAGCGACGTTGTCAATCCGGTGATCATCGCAGAATCTAGTGAACTTCTGGCTGATGAACTGAGGTCCATTGTCATGGATGATTCTTCGAGGTACACTAAATCTATAGATGACATGGTGTTTAACAAAGTTGATGACGCTACTAGTCTTGACTTCAGCCAAGGGTATAGCTTCAGCCCACTTAGAGAAGTAATCTGTTATTGCTAAAATGAACCGATGTCCTCTAGAAGAAGGAGGATTAATGGGACCTATGACATCCATGCCCCAAGCTTCGAAAGGCCAAGAAGCGGTTGTCGGATGTAGAAATTCTGAAGGTTGATGAATGAAGTCTACATGGATTTGACAAGCACGACATTTTCTTGCATATTCAATGGCATCTGATACCATGGAGAGCAAATAGTAACCCATGCGTCGAATACGATCCTATAATTTAGGACCAGGTTGATGTGCTCCACAGACACCATCGTGAGCTTCGCGCAAAACTTATTCAGCTTCATCACCAGCGAGACAGCGTAGGAGAAGACCGTCATAAGTTCGCCGATAGAGTGTCTTGGTGGTTTGATTGTAGTAGAATCGAAGAGATCGTCTACGAACACTTGTAGCCTCCTTAGGACCTTCGGGGAGTATGTCATGAACCACGAAGTCAATAAAAGGAGTTCTCCAGTCTTCGTCGATAACATTGACTTCAGCAAGATTGCTAAATTCAATATTACGATTATTTTCAACACAGAACAATTCTCGGTTGGAGACAACCACTACTTGTTGTCTTTTGATAGGGATGGCTAAGACAGCTGCAAGGTTGGCCAGGACATCTGCTTCAGTGTTACAAGCTCGACGTACATATTCAATAAAGAAAGCTTTGAATGATGTAGCCATGTTGATTGCTGCTTCAAAATATGGTACCAAATCTTGATGACGGACTTCATAAGTTCCTCTAACCTGGTTGACAACCAACTTAGAGTCGCCGTAAACTTCGAGATACTCGATGTCAAGTTGTTTGGCTAACTGAAGGCCGATAAGTAGAGCATTATACTCCGCTACATTGTTGGAACAGGGTTCATCTAAAGAGTAAGCTCTTTGGATGGTCAATCCATCTAGAGAAACAAGAACAACTCCGACTCCTGCTAGAATGGCACCATTTGGTCCAATTCTGGACGCACCATCAAAGAACAGATGCCAGGTTGGAAATTCTTCAGAGATCATGTTGATTTCCAATGTCTCGTCTGGAATTTCATCATATAGCTTGGATGTTTCTGGTACAGGATGAGCTGCTAAGAAATCTGCCAGTGCTTGACCTTTGACAGACTTTTGAGGAACATACACCATGTCATATTGGGCTAGAAGAATGGCCCATGTGGCCAGTCGAGAATTGAGTGTGCTAGGTTTCTTTATTAATACCCGAAGAGGATTAACCCGGGATATGACATGAATAGTTTGTCCAATGATGTAATGCCTTGTCTTCTGCACAGCAAACATAAGAGCTAGGCATTCTTTTTCAACCGGACTATAACGGTGTTCAGCACCAATCATAGTACGACTGAGATAATAGATGGCCTGTTCGTGACCTTCTTTGTTCTTTTGGGCGAGTAAAGCACCCAATGAATGGTCCATAGCACGGACATACATTAAGAATGGTATGCCTGAGATTGGTGGCACCAAAACTGGTGGGTTCATGAGATACCGTTTGATGTCGTCGAATGCTTGTTGACATTCTTCAGTCCAAATAAAAGATACACCCTTTTTCATTAGTTGAGTAAATGGTCTACAACGTCGAGTCAAGTTCGAAATGAATCTCCTGATGTACACAAGTCGACCTTGGAATCCTCGTAGCTCTTTTAGGTTGCGTGGAGGACGCATCTCTTGAATGGCTTTGATCTTCTCGGGATCCACGTGTATACCCTTAGAGGTAATGACGAAGTCGAGAAACTTGCTACTAGAGACACCCAAGAATGACTTGGTGGGATTCATCTTGAGCTGATGTTGACGCATAAGATTGAAGATTGTTCTCAAATCTTGGATATGATCTTCTTTTAGACGACTTTTAACAGCTATATCATTAACATAACATTCGACTATTTTACGAAGATGTTCTCTGAAAATGGTACTCATAGCCCGTTGGTAAGTTGCACCAGCGTTCTTGAGACCAAATGGCATCACTGTGTAGCAATAAACTCCCCGAGGAGTGCAGAAAGATGTGTGTTTTTCATCTTCAGGATTCATCTTGATCTGATTGTATCCAGAGAACCCATCCATAAAAGATATTCGCTCGAACCTACAAGTATTGTCAATCATAATATCCGTGATAGGGAAAGAAAATTCGTCTTTCGGACATGCTTCATTAAGATCCCGGAAGTCGATGCAGACTCGAACTTTGTCGGTTTCTTCAGGACAGGAACAACATTGGCTACCCAATCAGGATGTTGTTCTTCTCGAATAAAGCCACAAGCAATAAGCTTCTTGACTTCATCATCTATTGCGTCCATCATTTCAAGCTTGAATCGCCGTTGCTGCTGTTTGACAGGTTTAGCATTAGGCAGAATGTTCAGTTTATGAGTAGCAATTTTGGGATCTAAACCTGGCATATCCTCATAACTCCAAGAAAAGACGTCAATGTATTCTTTAATGAGAAGAACCAACTCTTGCTTATCTGCTTCTGGAAGATTCTTGCTAATAAAGATTGGACGAGGTGACTCTCTTTCTCCTACATCAACTTGAACTAGTTGATCTTCAGTAGGAGGTTCTCTCTGTTCGAATCGGAGTACCTACTGATTATCCATCTGTTGTGTCCAAGGATCTGTTTCAGAACTTTCTTCAATGTCCTCATCATATCCTTCCGGAAGTTCAGCAGAAACCATATTAGAAGATACAATTACACGATGGACTTCACCAATGCTAGTGTCAGAATCCCATGATCTGGAATCGGAAGAATTAGAACGTTCTTCGCTATCAGAATCAGAAACTGCTGGGGATAACATTGGAGGGGAAGCGTATCCAAGACCTCTTTTGGTCCTGCTATAATACATTTCTGACTTTCCTTGTGGAACAGCGGTACGGAGAGGAGTTTTTCTTCCTTTACCGTAGTTGAGACCGCTTTTGAAGTCGTAACCCATTTTTCGGACGATGTCTTTTGATTGATGACTGTAACGACGGAATTGAAGATGTCCCGTGTCGTTAACTTTGCTATCATCCGTATAGCTAAATTTTTGTTTCGGTCTTTTACTAAAAAGTATTGGACGTTCACCTTTCTTGCGAGCAGGAACAATACGATATGAGTCTTTGGGATGTTCACATGAAACTTCTGTTTGAAGAGATTGTACAACTCCCATTGTAAATGACTGAAAGCTATCTAACATATCCAAATAGAATTTAGCATGATAAATAACATCAGTATACTGGAAAGTAGATGCTTTTTAATTGATATGTACATCTGTATTTACAGCAGGACCTTTAGCCTTAGCAGGCTTGGTCAGATTGATTACAAGAGGGGGAGAAGAAGAACGTGGAGGAGGCTTGTTACGACGAAGGTCAATAACAAGTGGCTCAGAGGAGGTGAGCTCCTTTTTTTCCTTGTTGTGAGTTAGATCAACAAAAAGTGGCTCAGAAGAAGTGAGCTGCTTTTTGTCCTTGTTACGACGTAAGTCGATAACAAGTGGCTCAGAAGAGGTGAGCTCCCTTTGATTTTGATCATCATCAACTGGTTTCTTTTGGACTGGAAAGTGAATAGCCAATGGTTTAAAAGACTGAGGATGAGAAACACGCCCTTTAACAGGTATAATAAGAGTATCTCTGGGCACTGCTTCTTGATCTTCTTCGGTGTCTAAGGCTAGTACAACCTTCATGAATTCATCCTTGTACATACGAGCATCGTTGCAGTATGCTTCAATGCCTTTGAAAGGATAGAGATCAGCAACCTCTTTTTGGATCTCTCCTTTGTCATCAACATATTTGAAACATTGATGAAGAGTTGATGGGACAATATTGTGCTCGTGTAGGAATGGCCTCCCCAATAGAGCATTGTAAGAACAACCATGATTGTCAATAATGTAGAAGGTAACCTTTGTGCGAAGATTGCCTATTTGAAGTTTTAAGCGAATCTTGCCCAAGGGTTCACTTCTTCCTTGATTGAATCCAAGAATGGTAGTGATTGTACTGGAGAGGCTGTGCACAGGGATTTTCAAAGCATCGAGCATTGTCTTTGGCATGATGCTGAGAGCAGATCCTGGATCTATCAGGATACGATCAACTTTCATCGAGTCGACATACCCTGTGTAGTAGAGAGGACGATCATGCCTATTATCTTCAAGTAGCATATCATCTTGTGTGAAAGTAATGTTCGGAATCAACTCCAGAACACTATGACAATGGAGACAAGAGACAGCTTCTGCTTCCGGCTTCTTGAGAAATGCTAGACAAGTCTCAGCTTGCATGAGAGCTTCACTTAGAGTTTCTCGTGTTTCTCTGGAAAGACGCAAGAGCTCAAAGATAGACAACCTTGCTGGTGTATTGGCTAGTTGAGCCAATATATCGAAATTATAAGGCTTCTCAAGCCCAGTAGGAAATGATTTCTTCAAAGGTTTATCAAACCGGACCTATTGCTTGCCTTTATCAGCAGCCACTGGCTTGGAAGGAATAGGTACGACAACCGGTGAAGATGTAGAAGGGATCTCTTCAATAGAAACAGGTTGTGTTGGAGCAGGCTCAGAAGAAGAGGCAGGATTCTCTTGAGCTTCAGGATAATCTTGCAAATAGGCTTTCCCTGATCTGGTGCCCAATAATATTTCTTTATCAACTATGGGGTCAAAAGACACCATGTTGCAAATCTTTGTCTTGCCTTTGGAGCAATCTTTCTTCTTAGAAGAAGAGGGAATCTTAAATTCTGAAGCAAGATCGGGATGGATCCACATAATCTCGCCATTGTCAAGGGACAAAGGAACGAGACCTTCATTTGGTGGAGAAGGGAGATTTTCAATCTCGAGAGTAGCTTTCGGAATGGGAATGACACCATGCTGTATCATCTACGGGAGAAAATTATCGAACTGGATCAAGACCATGTTGGCGGTAACAATTTTCTCATCTTGCTGTAGGGTAACAACGCCAGCATTGACAAGCTCTTGAATCTTACCTTTGAGTACATAACACGCTCGAGTAGGATGTCCAATGAATCGGTGGTAGACACAATATTTAGGATGATCGATCTTACCGACTTCATCAGGCTTCTTTGGGTCTGGGAGCTGGATCTTGTTACTTTTGAGTAAGCAATCGAAGATGCTTGCAGTGTCATTCTCGTCAAAAGAATACTCTACCTTAGGACGAGGTTCCCTCGGTTGAGGTGCAGAAGGAGTAGGAGTGAAAGTTGGCGGATCCACATTGACGGCCAAAGATTCTTTATTCTTGTTCAAATTAATGTTCAGAGTCTCTTTGTTCTTGCGGTTGTTCTGACGATTACCGCCACCTGATGTCTGATGTTCATCTCGATCAGGGTTAGACATCTGTACCCCTAATTGTTTGAATTTTTCGGCACTCACTTCCGCTGCTTTGGCGTTGACGATGAAAGATGGCCAGTCTTGGAATTGAGTTGACCCTGTCCACATACTGATGATAGACAAGAGGTTTGCCTTGCAAGTGTCTATGGTAACAGCAGCAGGAGTCCCCGGAGGCATTTTCAAAGCTTCACGGCGGAACCGTTCGATGAAACTCTTAGCAGTTTCATTCTGTTTCTGTTTGATTTTATTGAGGGCAGACATAGTCATGTCATTGAATCCCTCATAGAATCATTCTAGAAAGATTTGCTTGAGCCCTGATAAAGAAGTAATACAACCATCGGGCAAACTTCTATACCAGTCGTATGCTACGCCGGCTAAACAACCGACGAACACTCTGGTAAGAAGAGCGTCATTTGGCTGGAGTTGAACAGTCATTACCTCGAAGTGATTGATAAACTGGCTTGGTTAGGTACTACCGTCGAAGAGAGAGATTGTTGGGATTTTATATTTAGGAGGAAATGGGACTTCCTTCCATTCAACTGGGTATGGCTGCTTGATTCCCAACCTTTGCAAGTTGTCCTTCTCTTTGAAGGCTTCGAACTGAGTCCGTAAGAGTTTGACAGCCTCATTGGCGTCTTCTGATGATGAAAAAGGAGCCGGTTGGGTCAGAGTGGTAGGAGGAGGAACAGCGTTATAAGCACTACCCCCAGCCCCGGACTGACTGGGTGTAGTTTGAACTTGTACTTGTACAGGAGGCATTTGAGGAGATACTACCCCCAGCCCTGCATTGACAGGTACCGATGATGCTATGATCTCGGGACTTACAGCTGGTACAGTTGGTGGTATGGCATGTTGTGCCACAATGATAGAATGCATACTGGTGACCATTTCAGCCATGGTCTTCAGTTTGTCTTCTAAAACAGCAATTCGCTGTTCTTGATTTGCAGAAGTTGAAGCATCTGGATCTTCATTGACAACATAAGCTGTCACTTCTCTTGGTACAGTAGATGACACTGTCTGTTCAGAACTTTCGCTGTATGCATCATAGTCGGAGAAAGAGTCATCTCCTGACTGAGAAAGAAGGAAATAACCAGAGGGATCTTGAGGAAGATTCCTTTGACCGATTGTATCTCGGCTTCGGGAACGAGTATGTTGGAATACTCCCTCGAAAGATTCTTGAAGTAGATCCAAGTATCGCTGGCTTGGCTTCCGAGGTTTGCCGTGTTTAGAGCACTTCCTACACCCAGTGTTTCGAAAAGTCATGTTGACAGAAGCATACAGGACTTCGTCTTCATCCTCTGACGTCGGTTCGGTTTTAGCAAAAGTTAAACGATCGAAGACAGATCGTTTTGTTGTTTGACAGCAACATTGGATGATGACTTTATGATTGCAATGATGATCAGATGATTGAGATGGAGGTGTTGAGACATTGTCCCATTTTTGTCTAAGATGTTCTCGAAGATCGGGAACAACAACAGGACGAGAAAAATTTTGAGGGACTTGTTCTTTGATAACATTTGGAACATGATTCCGATTCTTCAGATATTTAGTCCCTTGAGTGTACAAGGAAGTACTCACTTCATTGGCATAAGTGTCGGGATTTTTGACCTTGGAGGTTTGTTTCCGATGATGTTTGATCTTCGGCATTGGCTGTTTGCGTTTTACCGAAGTGGGTCTATTGAGATAAGTTCTGAGATCAGCAAATTCACCCCTAGGGGTTTCTGTCTGAGACACTAACAGTTTTTCCTGTCTGGAATGGGAAATTTTGAGAGTCGGGAGATCCTGAAATTCTGCTACCGGAGTAGGCAAAATACCCCTTTGATCAGTACAAGTTCTCTTGTTATAAAGGAAAGAAGAATCCTTATTTGAAAGAGTTCTAGTACTGATTGGTGCCAAGGCACATTCAGATGGATCTTCTTCAGTAAAGACTGAAGAAGATTGAGAAAAGACCAAAGGGCCTTTTCCTTTATTTTGAGATGAAGGGTTGGCTAAAGAGCGTTTCCCTCTGTTGTCTTCCAAGTCATGGGACAAGAAAGTTTGACCAACGGGCCTTTTCCTTTGTTTTGAAGAGAAAGAGGAATAGCCAAAGGACTACCCCCAGTGGATTGCACATGAGCAATAGTGTATTTAGGAAGAGGAGCAGAATCTCTTCCTTTGTTGTGAGAAGAAGAGAGTTTAGCCAAAAGGCTGTCACTCTTGGATTGCGCAGGAATGCTTTGCGCATGAGTTCTGGCCACAGAAACTGTGGTTTGCGCATCAGGAGTTCTTGCCACAGAGTGCTTAGGTTGCACTCTGGTTGCTGGAGTGTTGGATTGCGCAGGAAAACTTGCTGCCAACTGCGCCAGGGACATAGGAGTCTTGTATTTTGACAAGGCAGCATATGAAGTGGCTTGTGCAACAGTTGCAACAGATTGCACAGCAGTGGTTGGGACAGACTGTGCAACAATGGTTGAGACAAACTGTGCAACAGTTGGTACAGCAGATTGCGCACTAGTCTGGCTAGCAGACTGCACAACAGAGTGCGCAGCAGTCTTTGTGGCAACACTGCCAGATTGTGCAGCAGTCTTGGAGACCCATACTGAGCGCACTTTGCTCTTGGCCGAAGTGGTTGCAGTACGGGGAGTGGTCTTGGAGTTGAGCATCGCCTCGTAGGCTGTCTGGTTGACTTTAACAACCAGCGTCTTCTGCGTCTTCCCGATAGACGCTACGTCACATTGAGTTGCTACTTCCTCGTCGGAGGAGAAAGTCGTCCCCAGCAAAGTCGCCATTTTGTTTGCAAAAACAAAAGTATGAACCTTTATTGATACAAACTTTGTAAAAGATTACAATTTGAATTCTGGGAATGGTACAACTTTAGGAATCCAATCTAGATGACGATTGCTTTATCCCTTGGACGATGTAAACTTTGAAGACGAAGCCTCTGAAGTTGAAAACAACTCTGGAAACTGAAGGCAAAAGCCTCGGATGTTGAAGGCAAAAGCCTCGGAAGAATGCAGCAGTACTTGGGCAAGAACTCCTGAACTCTCTGATCTCTGATTATTGACTCGTGATCCTCCTTGAATGAAGACTTGAAACTCTATTTAAAGAGTTCTGAGAAATAACTAACTTTTAATTATTCTGGACTGCGCATGATGGATTGTGCAGCAATTGGTTTGCGCAGCAATGGACTGCACAGGCAGTTGCTGGATCATGGGTTAACTGTCTTGGACACATGGCATCTTTTGATTGAAATGCGCATGATCATGCATAGGCAGTTGCCACGAAATGAGCAATTGATGGCATGAATGCTACGTGTACTTTATCTTTTATACTGGTAGAACGCGCACATTGAACTGCGCAGACTTTGGTTTGCGCCAACTTGATTTGTGCAGGAAATGGATTGCGCCAACTTGATTTGCGCCAACATGGATTGCGCTGCCAGCTGTCCTCGAGCGCCGTGCTGCACGATTAAACTAACGGCCGCCTCGATCTTCGTGCTGTCAGTTGTCAGAAGATTTGATTGTGTCAGATAATGATGACTTTTGCCACGTCAGCTTGCGCAGTTGAGAGTGTGCGCAATCGATCCTGCGCAATCTGAATGGTGCGCAATCTGTTGTCTGCGCAAATCATCTGAAAGTTGTATTTTTTTGATTTTCTGACTTTGTTGATGTGTGCCGCTTGATTTTTTAGGACCTACAAGAGGGATTTCAGATCTTCAGCGATGCTTCTGGCCAGGGCTTGGGGTGTGTGCTCATGTAGCGGGATAAGGTGATATCTTTTGCTTTCTGGCAGTTGAAGCCGCACGAGAAGAACTACCCCACGCATGACCTAGAATTAGCGGCGATTGTGTTTGCGTTGAAGCTGTGGCGTCACTATCTCTATGGCGTGGCGTGCAGGATTTATACGGACCACAAAAGCCTCAAGTATCTCTTTACCCAGAAAGAATTGAATTTGCGACAGAGGCGATGGCTCAAGCTAATCAAAGACTATGACTTATCAATTGACTACACGCCGGGCAAAGGAAATATGGTAGCGGATGCGCTGAGCCAAAAATACTTAGCTTCGTTATGCATCAACGATCGACTGCTGCGCGACTTGGAAGGAATGGACATCGAACTCCGAGTTCGTTTCAGAGACGTGAAACTAGCACAACTGCTGGTGGAACCGAGCCTACTGGAGAGGATCAAGTCTGCTCAGAAGGACGACCCATACCTGGAGAAGATGCGGAAGCTGATATCGACTGGGAAAGCGTCCGACTTTGTAGAGGATGAGTCGGAAGTGTTGCACGTGAAGGGACGGCTATGCGTACCGGACGACACAGAACTTAGAAAGGAGATAATGTCGGAGGCACATTATGCAAAATATTCTTTGCATCCTGGCAGCACCAAGATGTATAAGGACCTCCGCGTTGTCTTTTGGTGGCATGGCATGAAGAGGGATGTAGCGCTCTTTGTGTCAAAATATATGGCCTGTCAGCAAGCCAAAGCCGAGCACCAGCGACCGGGCGACGAAATGCAGAACCTTGCCATTCCAGAGTGGATATGGGATCACATGACTATGGACTTCGTTGTTGGCTTGCCGAGGACGCCGCGGGGAAACGACGCCATCTGGGTCATCGTCGATCGACTAACCAAGTCAGCGCACTTTATTGCCATCAAAGTTACTTGGAGTGTCGACCGCCTTGCTCAGATATACCTTGATGAAGTAGTTCGGTTGCACGGGGTCCCAGTATTTATCGTCTCGGATCGGGATGGACGGTTCATAGCGCGCTTCTGGAGTAGTCTTCATTCAGCACTGGGGACCAAGTTGAAGTTCAGCTCAGCTTATCATCCTCAGACTGACGGCCAAACAGAACGGGTGAACCAAATTCTCGAAGACATGTTACGACTTTGTGCGATCGACTTGAAGTCAAGTTGGGACGTCCATCTACCGCTGGCCGAGTTTTCATACAACAACAGCTACCAGTCCAGCATCCAAATAGCGCCGTATGAAGCTTTGTATGGCTGGAAGTGCAGATCGCCCATTTGCTGGGATAAAGTCGGGGAACGACAGATACTTGGTCCGGAGCTGGTGGAGCAGACCGTGCAGAAGGTCAAGTTAATACGAGAGAGATTGAAGATAGCACAAAGCTGGCAAAAGAGCTATGCTGACATGCACCGACGCCCCCTCGAGTTCTCGGAAGGCGACCATGTATTCTTGAAAGTCATGCCCATGCGTGGAGTTTCCAGGTTCGGTATGAACGGAAAATTGAGCCCAAGATTTGTTGGCCCATTCGAAATATTGAAGCGAGTCACCCCGATAGCTTACCAAATTGCCTTGCCGCCTCCGTTGTCAGAGGTACATGACGTCTTCCATGTATCACAATTGCGGAAGTACGTGCATGATCCGAGCCATGTAGTGGATTTGGGTAAGCTTGACCTGAAGGCGGACTTATCATATGTCGAGAGCCGGTGCAAATCGTGGAGTGCAAGGATAAACTTCTCCGCAACCGTGCCATTCCTCTCGTCCGTGTCCTCTGGAGGAACCATTCGGTCGAAGAGTCAACGTGGGAGCTTGAGTCAGAAATAAAAGAAAAGTTCCCTTCATTGTTCTCGTAGAGGTAGGTTCTATTTTAAGTTTCGAGGACGAAACTTTTTCTTAGTTGGTTATGGTGTAGTGTCCCGTCCCTACATCGTTCCCCGTACTCCGTCCATGGGGTGCGCGAGAAAGGAACACTGTCGCTATCGATTCGGTCGGGACCGATAGGTCGGGATCGATCGAGTCGATCGAACGGGAACGGTTGAATTAAGATCCATTCCTCGTTATGGAATGTCTTCTTCGAAACCAAGTCCCATATTCAGTGGGCTACGCCTCAAGGATTGACTCTGTGGCTGAGTCGGGAGAGACCTCTCGTTGCTTTGCTTTTTACGCCGCTTGCGTTGGTTTTGGCTTTGTTTTCTGAATGCGTTTTCGTGAATGTTTTCGATGGTCTTCATGGCTTGCATTTCGAACTCGCATTTTCTATCGAACTTCTTGAATAATGCAGTGTTCTAATCGGTTGCTTGTGCGATTTCAGGTAATCGTGTAGGCGACGTCTAGCACGACCAACAAGTTCTCTCGCCAAAAGTAAACTCAAGATGAGTGGCTGGCTCTTCTCTTCTCGACCCCTTCTTAGGTAAATCGATAGTGTTGTTGCGGAAGAAAGAATGAATGCAAGGGCACGGGCACGGTAAAATAATTAAGTTTCAACGGAGGCTATACCTTAATAACTGAATAATGTCTTAACTGGGTCATTGGACAACTTATCGACAAGGAGAAAGTTTCCTCGAGCGACAACCCGGGGCCACGGGACCGACTCGGCCTAGGAGGAAACACGGTATAGCTGTGCTGGATGATAGCACGGGTTAGGCGGAGACTTTCAGCGGGGCTCGCTACTTGCGTTGAAAGGGCCCCGACTAACAAAGCTATAAGTCCAGGATGGCTTCTGGTGTCAGTGACCAATCACACGTAATATTAAACTTGGTATGAAAAATGATAACAATTGACAGGAAAGAACATGGTAAGTCTCATAAGGCACGACGCGGCCCGCCGTGGGTAAGTTCCAACGTAAATTATATTATGCTTGTCATTGCTCGCTTGAAATTTATTAGGATGGTTAGAAACATTCATGAACTGTCATATAGACTCATCAACCAAATGAGAGCTTGGAACTTAACTTGCCATGCACCAGTACAAAGTGTAATGTACTGATCCTCGCTCTCCACGCAGGTACCCCGAACCACGAAGGGCGTGCAACCTAAAAGCTCAAGGCGAAGTGAACCCTTTTGAAGCCTCGTCCGCGTGTGAAGGCTTGTGTTTCTGGATTCCTTTTAAAGAAGACCCCGCACTCAGTCCAAAAGAAGATGACGACTCGACTCGCCTCGATAGCAGGTGAAAAGTGTTATGTTTTCGCTTGTAAAAAGGGGATATAATGTATGGAACGACTATCTCATCGGCGTTCGTTTTGTAAGTCGAGTCATGTTGTAGCCCGCGCGGCAATGAATGTAAATAAAGTTTTATTATCAATGAAAAAGTCTGCTTCTATTTCAAATGTGTCGATCAATTTTTCTGCGTACTCTAACTTGATGTTGTGTTTCGGATGACCTTATGACTCCGTCTTGTGCGATCGCAACTTAGGTTCGCACGGCATCACGTCCAGGGGACGACTATCGATTCTAACGAATCGGGACGTGACAGAAATGCACCATGAGTTATCTCAATATATATACTTGGTTATGTTGTTGAGAGATGCACATGGGGTGGTGACCCTAAGGAGGGAACCATGTGGGTGATTTTACTAGGAGGTAAGATTAAGGCTCCAAGGATTAAGCATTAATGCTTTTGTCATTCTCTTGGATTAATTCCATTTGGAGCTAAGCCCCAAAGGGGCTTAGCGACTCGGACTCGGACTCGAACTCGGACTCGGGCTCGGGCTCGGGCTCGGGCTCGGGCTCGGGCTCGGGCTCATGGGCTCATGAGGCGTAATGTGGCATTTTGTTGGCGCACTTTGTACTTAGCACGTCAGCAGTCATGCGGCTCATATACGGTCATGCTGTCTTATGCGGCATGCGGCTCATATGCGGCCACATGCGGCCTCATGCGGTCCATGCGGCTCATGCGGCCTCATGCGGTCCATGCGGCACTTGCGGCCATGAGGCCATGCGCTCATACGGCCAGGCTGCTGCTGCTGCTGCCACATGGAGGGCTCCGTTGACTGTGCAGGCTACAAGTCAGTTATGGAAAGACTGATTTAATGCGATTAATTTAGATCCACTTTTTGTGGAATTTGAATTAATTTCGTTGCTATCTTTGTGGAATTTGAGTTAATTTCGTTGCTATCTTTGTAGGATTTGATTCAATCTTTCCATAACTGAAGAGGCGTCTAGGGTTTCTACCCTCTCTCTATATATACACTTTTCTGGCCTCCTTTGTAAAATACTACGAATTTTATAAGTCAGAAAAGAGAGAGGGAGCTGCTGCCGCCATTGCAAGTCCATCCGAGGAGTCAGAACAGAGGTGACTTCGAGCGTTCCACAAGTTCTTCAACTTGCTGGTTCCTGGAAGCAATTCGTGTGGGGCGAATCTTGTTTTGAGCAACGGTGTTTTGACACCCCAGCAACTTTTTTTTATCTCATCTTTCTCTAGATTATTGTAACTCGTTCTGTCCCAATTGCAACAAGTTTGCAAGGAAGAACGAGAGATCTTCTCTTCTCTTTTTCCCTCCTTCATATTGAAATCTGGCTATTTGGCTTTTTGTATCATCGTAGATCTTGAGTTTGATCACTACAAAATTTTTGTGTGACTCTCAGATCTCGATTGCATCAGTTTTTTTCATCTTTGGTCAAGTCCCGGAAATAAAATGAAGTGTTGCTACCGGAGGGGAGTTACGTTATATCCTGTGAGACTAAATCGTCATTCAAAAGTAAGTAACTGTGCGGGATGAATATTGTCTTAAGGACATCGAATCAACTTCAAGTCTCGGTCTCGGTCAGATTTTATAATTTTCAGTTTCTACACTACAGATTGAATAACAAAGGAGAGCTAGCTAGCTAGCTCTTACGTGTCTGCTCCTAATTGAGGGGCTTGTTGATGGTCGTTCCAGATCGATCAGATTTTAAGCAGTCGGGCCAAGTAAGTAATGCCATTGCGCAACAGGTAAGGTAAGGTACGGTCAGGTCAAGTACAGGTTAAATTAGATGTCATACGTATTGGCAATGATCGATATAAGCGCTAGCTATATATATCTTGACGATAGAACCGAGAGCTATTAGCATCTTCGGGAGAAAACTTTGATACAGCCGGCTGTATCAATACAGCCGGATGTATGACAGGTGGGCCCTCCCTATTTTTTCGTAAACCGTGTAACCAAATATATATAGGGGGGCCCACCTGTCATACACCGGCTGTATCAACACTTTGATACAGCCGGCTGTATCAAAGTTTAACTCGCATCTTCGCTCTGCTTTGATTTCTGAGAAGAAACTCTTGGCGGCTGGTGGTTGATTCGATATAAATATTAAATCGTAGAAGCGGCTTTTGGTTTATTTCCTTGGAACACACGTATCTATTTGTGACTGAAGCTGTAGGTATTGCAGAGGAATGCTGATTTTGGTCTTGTGACGAGCTGTCAGTATCTTGCTCTACATTTGCAATTTTCAGAGTCACCAATTCGATCTAAAATCCTATTAGGATTTTCAGAGTGACCAATTTTGGTCTTGTGACGATAATGTCTGGTTCGACCAGTTACGAACAATAGATTAGGAAGAAAGTAGGAGGGGATGACATACAGGAGTTGGTCAAACTCCAACCTTCATGCCTGCATTATCACCAGTGTTTAGTGAGCAACCTACTTGGTAAATGCTACCAATATGTAGGCATGGTGGTACTAAACTTCTGAAGTTTCCTATACAGAAATATTGTTAAGAATAGATCATTCACTTACATAATTTCCTTTTTAGTATTTTTCTTCTTTATAATATTACCGTTGTACTTTTCTTCTTTGTAATATTACTGTTGTACTTACTATATTTTCTTTCTTTGTAATATCTATAAATTGAGGTTTTCCTCTAATGAATATACACAGAAAATTATTCCATTCTCCATTGCTAACATGGTATCAGAGCTTTGGCTCTAACTGCAAGGATCTTCCACTAAGCCTCAACCCAGGCGCCTGCTTCCGCCACCTAGTCATGGCCTCCGGCGACCACTTACTGCATGCTTCCACGACTGCTATCCGAACCTGTCGGTGACTACGGAAACTAGCTATGGACGCTGCAATAGTCCACTCATTGGCCATACACGTGGCCTCGCAACCTACTATAGTAGTTCCTTCCTTTGATTACACCAATTCATCTTCATCGCTATTCGCGGGTCCGATCGTACGCCATAGCTCGACACCCCTCAGGCTGGTGCGTCCGATCTCGAGCCTGAAGTCGCCACCTTCGACTTCCATCTGATTACACTCCTGAAGGTTTGGTTTTCGTTGTTCAAAAAAAAAAATTTTTGCTATAACTACCATATAGCCCACCGGTTTCTTTCCTTTTGAAAGGAAGAAGAGTGGTTTCTTTTTTCCTCTCTCTTACCATCACGTGGGGATCTGACACATTGATAGAGTTTTTTTCCAAAAGTTCTTCCCATCACACGTACATCTGTACACATTGATTCTTTACTCTCTTTTCTTGTTTGTCATTTTACGCATAAGACTTTCCATAGACTTAGTTGATTTTTTTACACGTCAACTTATCACTTGTTGACCATTCCGTTGCTCAATCTATTTATTATTTGTTACTCGAGATTTTTTATATGTTCTCTCTGTTTAATTTTTGTTATTCTTTTTAATTTTTTTAAAAAAAGAAGAAGAAGTCTATTTACCTCTTATGGCAGTCTCTACGTCACCATCCGTCGAACATAGTCTATTTGTTGCTGATATTCAGGAAATGGTCAAACATGATATTTCTACTGCTAACAACTCCACTACCATCTCTGTATTATCAGCCTCTGTCATGCCCCAGTACCGAAATACGGAGACGGACTAAGCCAGTTACTCCATATGAGGTACGTAACGTCATACGGCGATCGTGGCTGTCGAGAGACTAGGGGGTACATGCTACAATCAAGTCTCATATGGTCCCACAGAGTTCTATGTCTCAATCAATCAAATCACATCGGCAAATAAATGAACATTAAAGATAAAGCAGTAAGGCGTCCCCGACGCTTCATCAAAATGATCATGAGAGACTAGCTTTATAATTTAGCTATCTCAGAGAGTCAGGAGTACAAAATTATACACAGCTGCAGTCTGTTTAGTTACAATGATGTACTGACACAAAATATCAAGTAATCCGGCTAACAGGTGCCGGTGGCTAAACGCCGCAAAAGTATAAGCAGGAGTGGTGGAGAAGAAACCCACTCGAGTCCCCGAACCGCCATGCTCCTAGTATGCACCATGGATGTCAGGGAGGAAGATCGTGTCCTCCGGCTCTGCTACGAGATCTGGCCAAACAAAACCAGCGGGGTCAGCCCCGAATAGCAAGTACCGCCAAAGGGGCACAAGAGTTAAGATTAAAAACCCAGTTAATAGAATGATTGATAATAGTAATACTTATGCTACTATTATAGGGTAGCACAACATCTTCGAACCCATATGGCACCCTTACAACCAAACAAAGACAAAAGGTGCCGCATGGAGTCGGGACGTGTCGTACTCTATAACATTCACATAAGTTAAAAGGTATAAACAATAAAATCTCCTGATCGTGACTTCGGTCGATAGCCTATCGCGGCACAATAACCAACCCAACAATCAAACAAGAACATGGGTTGGATCATGTACCATGATAGACCATGTTCCTCAGTCATTCACAGAAGTAGCACTTCACAACCAGAATATGTCTTCCGTTCATAACTTCGGTCCACAGCCTATCATAGTACGATAACCAATCCAACAATCAAACAAGAACATGGGTTGGATCACATACCATGACAGTCCGCTTCCCTCAGTTATTCACGGAAGGTAATAGGATACAAGCAAGTCGTTTTCACGGCCAATCAAGTCTACGAATTTTTAGTGGGACGAGGTTATCCTCGCGTCATGTTATTAGAAAATCCTCAGATCGTATCTTTCCAGCAAGGCTAGCCAACCCAGGGGTTCGCGTAGACAGGTATGATTGAGCACAGGTCCCTCGCAAGGCCACCTTGCTAAAACATATAATATATAGCAGAAATTAATCGGATACAGTCATCCACTCGTTGCAGATGACACAGTATCCGTGGAGACCAGCCGGCGCGTCAAGACAATATCTCAAGGCGGCTAGTGTAACACGATCTCAGGATTCTGCCCTACCCATGCATCTAGTATATTTAGTTGCCTAGTTTAACCCTAGGTGAAATCTTGGACTCACATGCTGTGGCCTGCATGATTATCCTCCTAAAGTCGTACTTTAGTACGAGTATCCCAAAGAGGATCCATGTTAATCAGTATGTCAACATGTGCTACCCTCCTTAGTGTAATGCATCATTGCAAATACGCCACGTTGAGTTACGAGTCTTTTGTCGAGCATGAACAAGAACTGGGACATTCAGGTACATGTATCAGGTAGGAACTCTTTGTTCTTCGGGGTCACATTAGTGCTCATATCATGCTCGGGACAAAAGGCGTAAGGATATAAAATGGTCATATAATATCTGATAAAATATCAAAAGCGTACGCACAAAAGCACGCACGCTCAAGGGATGAAAAGTCACGCATGCTCACTCAAGGCAGCGTGCGTGAAAAGTTACGCAGGCTCAAGAGGAGAGCTGCGTGAAAAGTCACGCAGACTCAAGGAGAGAGCTGCGTGAAAAGTCACGCAGACTCAAGGAGAGAGCTGCGTGAAAAGTCACGCAGACTCAAGGAGAGAGCTGCGTGAAAAGTCATGCAGACTCATGGAGAGAGCTGCGTGAAAAGTCACGCAGACTCAAGGAGAGAGCTGCGTGAAAAGTCACGCAAACTCACGGAGAGAGCTGCGTGAAAAGCAGACTCAAGGACAGACACGCTTCCAACAGGAAGCGTGCTCAAACAGGAGCACACTGCTCACTGTCTTCTCCAAACAGCAAGAACACCATGGCTGAACCCAAGCTTCAAAGCATCATAACTTAGCCATCCGAACTCCAAATCCAGATTTCCAAGGTTCCAACTTGGGTGAAACTGAATGCTCTTCCACATGGAAGCATCAAAAACCCATAAAATCCAACTACAGTAGATCAAACCATGCAAAATCCGAAAATGATTAAAACTTAGATCTACAAAAATCAAAGCTTCAAAATGGAAATTTCTAAGTTCTAAACTAGTATAGATTGAGGAGAAGAACATGTTTTGGCAAATAGTTTTGTAAGAAATTATTGACAAAATTATGGATCCATCTCTTGAGCAAGTTGGTACTTGCCTTGGTTGGTGGAGGAAATAAATGAGAGGAAGTAAATGAGAGGAGAGAGAATGAGATGAGTTATATATATAAAGATCTTGGACCCATGGGTTCATGATGAACCAAAGGGTTCAAGATGAACCATTAGTGAACCAAGAATAGGTTACCCAAATGAGCCAAAACTGTAGGCCCAAATGCAGAAAATAAATTAGGAAATAATATTTTGTCGAATATTTTTAGGAAATGCATGAAGAAATACGGCATAATAAATATAGTATAAATACAAGGTAAATATAATTTATCGGTTTACTTATTAAAATACGTATTCCAGGATTGGGGAGTGACATCTCTACCCTTCTTAGAAAAATTCCGTCCTCGGAATTCCAGCCAAGACAGGATAGTGAAATCAGGGCAAGCAAGGCACAATCATATACAAGTTAACTATCATAACAGTTATTATCATACATCACAAAGTACAAAACAAGCAGGTGCAGATAAGCACGGAATCGTGTCAATAAGGTGCAAAAATATACCTTAATAGTCAAACAAATGCGGATACCGAGATCTGATCTCGTCCTCGCACTTCCAGGTTGATTCTCCCAAAGTGTGATGGTTCCAAGAAACACGGACAAGGCTTATTGTCCGATTCTTGAGTACCTTCTCTCGCCGGTCTAAAATAGATACGGGTTGTTCCTCGTAAGTTAGGTCGGTACCAACGACTAACTCAGAATGATCGAGGATATGACTCGGATCCGGGACATACCCACGTAATTGGGACACATGAAACACATCATGTATGCCAGTTAACGAAGGCGGAAGGGCAAGTCGATAAGCCACATCGCCTACCCTAGCGAGAATCTTAAAAGGACCAACGTATCTTGGACTAAGCTTTCCTCGGGTTCCAAATCTGATGATACCCCGAGTAGGCAAAATCTGCAGAAATACTTGGTCGCCAACTCTGAACTCTAGAGTCCTACGATGCTGATCTGCCCAATGACGATGTCGGTCCTGCGTAACTCGAAGGCATTCTCTAACCAACTTAACTATCTCCACAGTCTGCGTGATCATCTCTAGTCCCAACAACTTCCGTTCTCCGACGTCGTCCCATGCCAAAGGGGACCTGCATTTTCTTCCGTACAATGCTTCGAACGGGGCCATCTGAATGTTAGCCTGATAGCTGTTGTTATAGGAGAACTCCACTAGATGAAGGTGGTCCTCCCAAGATCCGCCAAAATCCCAGGTACACGCCCGTAGCATATCTTCTAACGTCTGGATGGTTCTTTCTGATTGCCCGTCAGTTTGTGGATGATAAGCAGTACTGAATCTTAACTTGGTTCCCAAACTTTGGTGTAAGCTCCGCCAAAAATGGGAAGTAAACCGCGTATCCCGATCTGATACTATACTAACTGGAACACCGTGCTGCCTTACTATCTGCTTCATGTACATTTCTGCTAACTGCTCAGTAGTCTATCCAACTCGGAAGGGAAGGAAATGAGCGACCTTCGTGAGTCGATCTACTATTACCCAGACTGCATTCTTACCAGTCGGGGATCTAGGTAAACCGGTCACAAAATCCATCGTGATGTGCTCCCATTTCTATTCTGGGATAGGAAGCGGCTGTAGCAACCCTGCTGGTCTCTGCTGCTCGGCTTTCACCTGCTGACATACCTGACACTTGGATACAAATCTCGCTATCTCTCTTTTCATGCCATTCCACCAAAAGTACTGCCTGATATCTCGATACATCTTCGTTCCTCCTGGATGGATGGAGTAAATAGAACTATGAGCTTCGGACATAACTTCTTGCCGAAGGTCTTCACTCGGTACACAGAGTCTGTTTCCAAACCTGAGCGTACCATCTTCATGAATCACTAACTCCTTCCTACGGCCTGATTCACACTCCGACCGCAACTTCTGAATCTGTGGATCTCCTGCTTGTGCTGCCCTTATCCTCTCTACTAAGGTTGACTGAATCTGCATACTGGTCATTCTTCCTATATCCCTTGGCAAAACTACTTCGATTCCCATACTCTGAAGGTCTTCTAAAATATGCTTCTGCGAGGTCAAGATAAAGGCACTGTCTCTCCTACTCAGTGCATCTGCAACTATATTCGCCTTGTCTGGATGATACTGAAGATCTAAGTCAAAATCTTTCAGTAGTTCTAACCATCTTCTTTGCCTCATGTTCAAATCTCGCTGCGTGAATACGTATTTCAAACTCTTATGATCAGTATAGATCTCTACCCGATCTCCGTATAAATAATGCCCCCACAACTTGAGTGAAAACACCACAGCTGCTAACTCCAAATCGTGAGTCGGGTAATTCTTTTCATGGTCTCGAAGCTGTCGAGATGCATATGCTATCACCTTTCTGTGCTGCATCAATACACATCCAAGACCCTTCCTAGATGCGTCACAATATACTGTAAAGCCTCCCGCTCCTACTGGAAGCGTCAAGATCGGGGCTGAGATCAATCTCTTCTTCAATTCTTCAAAGGATGCCTGACAGCTAGCTGACCAAACAAACTCTACGTCCTTGTGCGTCAAACGCGTTAAGGATGCAGAGATCTTGGCAAAGTCCGCCACGAACCTTCTGTAGTAACCAGCTAATCCTAAGAAACTTCGCACTTCTACAACCGTTCTCGGGACTGGCCAATGCTCTACGGCCTCAATCTTCTTCGGATCTACTGACACTCCTGCCCCAGAAATTATATGCCCTAGGAACGAAATGTGATCTAACCAGAATTCACACTTGTCGAGCTTTGCATAAAGTTGATGCTCCCTCAATGTCTGTAAGACAGTCCTAAGATTTTTCTCATGCTCCTCTTCACTGCTGGAATAGACAAGAATGTCATCTATGAACACCACCACAAATTTATCCAAATACGGCAGAAAGATGCGATTCATTAAATCCATGAATACTGCGGGGGCGTTGGTTAGTCCAAAGGGCATTACTAAAAACTCATAATGCCCATATCTAGATCTGAATGTTGTCTTCGGTATGTCTTGCTCCCGGACTCTTACTTGATAGTATCCTGACCGAAGATCGATCTTGGAAAAGATGCTGGCCTTGCTCAACTGGTCAAACAGGTCATCAATCCTTGGTAGTGGGTACTTATTCTTCACTGTTACTGCATTCAGCTTGCGGTAGTCGATGTACATCCTCGTCGACCCATCCTTCTTGGGAACTAGAATCACTGGCACGGCCCAGGACGATTTACTCTCTCGGATGAATCCCTTAGACTTCAACTCTTCTTTATGTTGATACAACTTATCCTGTTCTGACGGCGATATTCTGTAAACTCTGTCTGCAATAGGCCTCGTTCCAGGGTTCAACTCAATGCTAAATTCTACCTCTCTGACTGGGGATATTCCTGGAAGCTCATCAGGGAAGACGTCGAGAAAATCTTCGACCACTCTCGGAATCTGTCCTGGCTCTGATACTGCTGCTGAGATGACGCCTCCGGCCTGATTCTTCAAGGTTCGAGAAAAGATGAACTGCTCTATCCCAGGAACGCTGAATATAACCCTACCTCCTCTACAATCAATTGTCGCATGACTGTCTCTCAACCAGTCCATGCCAAGAACGACATCAAAATTTCCCATAGGGAATTCAATCAATGATGCGGGCAGTAAATGCCCACACACCTCCACCGGACATGAAAAGCGCACTCTGCTAACTTCTACGAGCCCATTGCCGGTGAGTATATCCATCCTCTCCGGCAATGCCTCAAACTCTAATCCAATCCGTGTAGCATATTGTGCAGAGATGAATGAATGAGTAGCGCCTGAATCAAATAATGCTACAGCGGGAAATGAGGTGACGAGAATTTTACCTGCCACCACGTCGCTAGACGCTAGAGCCTCTCCCAAGGTCAATGTGAGAGCCTGGCCTCGCGGAGCCCCTTGTTGCGGCCTTCCTCGACCATGTTGTTGCTGCCTCTGAGGGCCTTCGGCCTCCTGTGCCTGGCGAAACATCTGAGCCTGCGTTGGTAGACGCTGGGCTAGGGGCCTTACTGCTAATACTGGCCCTCCACTCGGGATTGCCACCGGGGCTGGCAATACTGGAAACTGCTGAGCTGGCCCTCCTGGCCTCTGTATCACAGGACAAGTGGAGATACGGTGGTCTGAACTACCACACCTCAAGCATAAGCCATTCGCTGACCGGCACACCTCCCTCGTGTGCCCTGCCTTCCCACAGAATGTACAGCCCTGGGGTGCTCCCTGACGCTGTTGTTGGTTCCTCGGCTGCTGGTGCCGAACTGGCGCTGTATTAGTTGACACGGCCGTCCTCCGCGGCACTCCTGCATCATGAATACGTACACCGGGTGCTGGTGCCGATGTTTGCTGCATTGCTCCTCCTCCAACCTGGGAATGAGATCTCTTCTGACCTCCTGTCCTCGATGCCAACCTCTGCTGGGTAAGCTCGTGCCTCCGAGCGGCCGTCAAAACAACGTCAAACGTCTGGTAGTCGTGTCCTTCCACAAGCTGTAATAGTTCCAAATGAAGTCCCTGCTGGAACCTCATAGCTTTCTCTGGCTCCGTTGCCACCATTGCTGGTGCAAAACGGCACAATCTGCAGAACTCTGCTGCATACCCATCTACGATCTTGTCTGCTTGCTTGAGACTAATAAACTTCTGCTGGAGCTCATATCGAGCTACTACGCCAAAATACTTGGCCTTGAATCTGTCACTGAAGGTGGTCCAACGAACAGGGCATCTTGCACCAACTTCTTCTGATGCCCACCAGTCGCGGGCAAGATCCTGAAGTACCAGTTTGACCTGATCAACCTTCTCATCATTTGGAACCTTGGCTGCCACAAGAATGGCTTCGATGTCTTGAATCCAGGCATCCACAGTGATGGCATCCTCCGTGCCATCAAAATACCTCGGGTTCAAGCGACGAAACCTTCCTGATGCTCCCGAGTCAGCCCCGACACTCCTCTCAAGAGCTAACTGAATCCCTTGGTTCAGCAATACGTTCTGCTCCTGCTGTCGAGTTTGTTGCTGTTGGTTAGTGACAAGAAACCACCGGATGATCTCCAGGAGTGCTACGGCGTCTGGTAATGCCGTCGCTGCTGGTGCTGCAGGAGTTTCAATAACCTGCGGCTGCACTGCCTCTGGTTCCACTTCTGCTTGTGCCTGTCCTGGGGAAGGTTCTCTCCCCTGTTGCTGCCCAGTCGAGCCATGCTCTTGCTGCTCTTCCTCATGGGCCTCACCCGCTACTGAGAATAAAGCACCCCTATAGAGAAAGATATAAGACTATCAAGTCCGAACGAGGAAGATTTCGAGGATGCAAGTCAGGTTAGAGATCAAGGCAAGGACAGAGAATTCGAAACAAAATTTCAAAGGGAACAAGTTTTGATTAAGACTCCTAATAATTCGCAATACCCCACAAGTCTGAAAATCAGACCTGTATGGGCTACCACTAAAACCTTGTCACGCCCCAGTACCGAAATACGGAGACGGACTAGGCCAGCTACTCCATATGAGGTACGTAACGTCATACGGCGATCGTGGCTGTCGAAAGACTAGGGGGTACATGCTACAATCAAGTCTCCTATGGTCCCACAGAGTTCTATGTCTCAATCAATCAAATCACATCGGCAAATAAATGAACATTAAAGATAAAGCAGTAAGGCGTCCCCGACGCTTCATCAAAATGATCATGAGAGACTAGCTTTATAATTTAGCTATCTCAGAGAGTCAGGAGTACAAAATTATACACAGCTGTAGTCTGTTTAGTTACAATGATGTACTGACACAAAATATCAAGTAATCCGGCTAACAGGTGTCGGTGGCTAAATGCCGTAAAAGTATAAGCAGGAGTGGTGGAGAAGAAACCCACTCGAGTCCCCGAACCGCCATGCTCCTAGTATGCACCATGGATGTCAGGGAGGAAGATCGTGTCCTCCGGCTCTGCTACGTGATCTGGCCAAACAAAACCAGCGGGGTCAGCCCCGAATAGCAAGTACCGCCAAAGGGGCACAAGAGTTAAGATTAAAAACCCAGTTAATAGAATGATTGATAATAGTAATACTTATGCTACTATTATAGGGTAGCGCAATATCTTCGAACCCATATGGCACCCTTACAACCAAACAAGGACAAAAGGTGCCGCATGGAGTCGGGACGTGTCGTACTCTATAACATTCACATAAGTTAAAAGGTATAAACAATAAAATCTTCTGATCGTGACTTCGGTCGATAGCCTATCGCGGCACAATAACCAACCCAACAATCAAACAAGAACATGGATTGGATCATGTACCATGATAGAACATGTTCCTCAGTCATTCACAGAAGTAGCACTTCACAACCAGAATATGTCTTCCGTTCATAACTTCGGTCCACAGCCTATCATAGTACGATAACCAACCCAACAATCAAACAAGAATATGGGTTGGATCACGTACCATGACAGTCCGCTTCCCTCAGTTATTCACGGAAGGTAATAGGATACAAGCAAGTCGTTTTCACGGCCAATCAAGTCTACGAGTTTCTAGTGGGACGAGGTTATCCTCGCGTCATGTTATTAGAAAATCCTCAGATCGTATCTTTCCAGCAAGGCTAGCCAACCCAGGGGTTCGCGTAGACAGGTATGATTGAGCACAGGTCCCTCGCAAGGCCACCTTGCTAAAACATATAATATATAGCAGGAATTAATCGGATACAGTCATCCACTCGTTGTAGATGACACAGTATCCGTGGAGACCAGCCGGCGCGTCAAGACAATATCTCAAGGCGGCTGGTGTAACACGATCTCGGGATTCTGCCCTCCCCATGCATCTAGTATATTTAGTTGCCTAGTTTAATCCTAGGTGAAATCTTGGACTCACATGCTGTGGCCTGCAAGATTATCCTCCTAAAGTCATACTTTAGTACGAGTACCCCAAAGAGGATCCATGTTAATCAGTATGTCAACATGTGCTACCCTCCTTAGTGTAATGCATTATTGCAAATACGCTACGTGGAGTTACGAGTCTTTTGTCGAGCATGAACAAGAACTGGGACATTCAGGTACATGTATCAGGTAGGAACTCTTTGTTCTCCGGGGTCACATTAGTGCTCATATCATGCTCGGGACAAAAGGCGTAAGGATATAAAATGGTCATATAATATCTGATAAAATATCAAAAGCGCACGCACAAAAGCACGCACGCTCAAGGGGTAAAAAGTCATGCATGCTCACTCAAGGCAGCGTGCGTGAAAAGTCACACAGGCTCAAGAGGAGAGCTGCGTGAAAAGTCATGCAGACTCAAGGGAAGAGCTGCGTGAAAAGTCACGCAAACTCAAGGAGAGAGCTGCGTAAAAAGTCACGCAAACTCAAGAAGAGAGCTGCGTGAAAAGTCACGCAAACTCAAGGAGAGAGCTGCGTGAAAAGTCACGCAGACTCAAGGAGAGAGCTGCGTGAAAAGTCACGCAGACTCAAGGAGAGAGCTGCGTGAAAAGTCACGCAGACTCAAGGACAGACACGCTTCCAACAGGAAGCGTGCTCAAACAGGAGCACACTTCTCACTGTCTTCTCCAAACAGCAAGAACACCATGGCTGAACCCAAGCTTCAAAGCATCATAACTTGGCCATCCGAACTCCAAATCCAGATTTCCAAGGTTCCAACTTGGGTGAAACTGAATGCTCTTCCACATGGAAGCATCAAAAACCCATAAAATCCAACTACAGTAGATCAAACCATGCAAAATCCGAAAATGATTAAAACTTAGATCTACAAAAATTAAAGCTTCAAAATGGAAATTTCCAAGTTCTAAACTAGTATAGATTGAGGAGAAGAACATGTTTTGGCAAATAGTTTTGTAAGAAATTATTGACAAAATTATGGATCCATCTCTTAAGCAAGTTGGTACTTGCCTTGGTTGGTGGAGGAAATAAATGAGAGAAAGTAAATGAGAGGAGAGAGAATGAGATGAGTTATATATATAAAGATCTTGGACCCATGGGTTCATGATGAACCAAAGGGTTCAAGATGAACCATTGGTGAACCAAGAATAGGTTACCCAAATGAGCCAAAACTGTAGGCCCAAATGCAGAAAATAAATTAGGAAATAATATTTTGTCGAATATTTTTGGAAAATGCATGAAGAAATACGGCATAATAAATATATTATAAATACAAGGTAAATATAATTTATCGGTTTACTTATTAAAATACGTATTCCAGGATTGGGGAGTGACATCCTCTTCAGGTATATACTCTACTAGCTGGTTTCTTGACTCTGGTGCATCAAACCATATGACATGTAATTCTAATTTCTTTGAGAATTTAATTCCTCTTCTCTCATCTCCTATAATTCATACTGCTAATGGTACTACCATTAATGCAAGTCATATTGGATCCTTTAAAACATCTAATAACCTGACTATTTCAGATGTTTATCTTGTACCAAAACTATCAATGAATCTTATATCTGTTGGACAATTATCTGATCAAGGATTTGATACTAATTTCTCATCTTCTGGTTGTGTCATTCAGGACCGCTCAACGGAAAAGCAAGTTGGAACATTCCGTAAAATTGGTCGCCTCTTTGTTCTGGACAAACTTCATATCCCGTCCGCCATTGGTACCTCATTTATTGCTCTAACAATTTTTTCATCTCCATTTATTTTTTGGCACTCTAAATTAGGTCATGTCTCTTTTTCTCGACTTCGATACATGATGAATAAAGGATTGTTAGGCTCTATCCTTTTACATAAAGAACCTTATTGTGCTGCTTGTAAATGAGCTAAACAACCAGCTCTTTATTTTAATAATAGTATAACTTTTTCTTCATCACCGTTTGATATTGTGCATTCTGTTGGTCCCGGGGCTTGATCAAAGATGGTAGACTCGATGTCGAGATCAGAGGTTCAACAAACGTTCACCTTCTGATTATTCTCGAGATCCAAGAGGAACACTATAATATGAATCTGATTACAAAAGCAACAATAATCAGAAAGTAAATCTCACGTTGTTCCTCGCAATCGCAGTTGCTGACGGACAGAACTGAGTTCAGAAAATAAATCTCACGTTCTTCCTTGCAATCACAGTTACAGACGGACAGAACTGAGTTACAACTCAGATGAAGGAGAAGAAAGAAGAAAGAAGAAAGAAGAAGAGGAAAGGTTCTTGCTGGGGTGATAAAGATCACCATTGCTCAAAGCAAGATTCGTCCCACCACGATCTGCTTCCAGGAACCAGCAAGTTCACGAAGAACTTCTGGAACGCTCGTAAGTCAAAATTTGAGACTTGAACGAGCTTTCTGGACTTTACAGACTCCCTTAACTCTCTTCTTGGTGCATCTTTCAAAGGAGGCCAAGGGGCTCTATTTATATAGTGGAGTTGAGACTTCACCTCTTCTCCTATCCGATGTGGGACTAAAATACCAATACTCAAAAATAGAGTTTGATATTTTAGATCATCCCACAATCAGCATAGAAGTGTGCCAGTCCACGCCTATCCCCCGAACACTCCCGTGCATGCACGAGACATCCTGGAGTCTGTGTCCGAGTCCGCACAACAAAAATCAACTTGCATCCTTGTTGGATTTAATCATTTTTTCTTCTAGGAAAATACTCTCACATGGCACAAACTTGAGCCCCACTACACCTCATGTGCACACCTCAATACAAGCAATGCATTATATTGAGATACTCACCATTTGGTGTAGCCGATGTGGGACTATCTTTTCTAGTCCAAAGGCAAAAACACCAACAATCCCCCACATATCTCAATATATGGGTTGAGCGTTCCCCATAGTGACTGCCCATCATGCATTAGGAAAGATGTCACTACGACTTGAATCTTCCCGTATAGTTTAAATAACAGCATGATACAAGAATGGACTAAGCCTTGAATTCTGCATCGTAACTGCAATTCTTCCTACTCACATAATGACATCAACTGTGCTTCTGGCTGCACATTGAAGGCCTTGTGCCAGCCTGGTTTCAGTGTATAATTTTTGGGCGTCTACAAGTTTACCCTCAAGAGACGGCCGGATATCTCTGTCCATATACTATAGGTGAGTTCTTTATAAAGAGTCATGGCATGAAGCATTGCGCTTCTTTGCGGTGCTACGCTGCTATAACATGGCTTAAAGCCGAGGCTTTACCCCACCTGGGTACCTCATCGTAGTGTCATACTACTGTAGCATGAGGTCACAAGCCTCTTTGTAGTGCCAAACTACCCAGCATGAAGCCTTGCACTTTCGTGCGGTGTTACGCCGCTATGACATGGCTTACGAAGCCGAGGCTTTACCCTACCTGGTACCTCTTCGTGGTCTCATACCACTGTAACATGAGGACATCATCCTCTTTGTAGTACTGTCTACCTCTCTTTATTGCGATTATCATACAGCATTAGGCTACCTGCCTATTTGCGGTGCTACTCCGCTGTGACTTGGCTTGCAAAGCCGAGGCATTACCCCTACCTGGGAACCTTATGGTGAAGTCACCTCACTGTAGCATGGAGTTACACTCCTTGTAGTGCTGTACTATCGTGCTTCCTGTAAAGCACTCCAGGCATTCACTCTGCCTGAGAACTCATTAAGGCATTTAAGCCAACCTTTCCACAGGATTCGTTTTCCGCAGAAAACAACAGTAGACAATAGTGGTTGTAGGTCCGTAACCTCTCCATGTCACAGAGGACAAGTACCCACCGTTCCTGATATTCTTCTGGTTAATCGTCCTCCCTTGAACCAAAAGCTAGATGCCTAGTAAATTTCTCTTTAAACTAATAGCATAAAACTTTATGGTAGGATTGTAATAACACAATATCAGTATGCTATCAAGCCTATTTTATAAGCTGTGTCATCGACCAGCTGGCGCTTGAGGCCCTTGGTGAACGGATCCGTCAGGTTCTCCTGACTCCGAACATCAATCACTGCAATAACACCCCTCTTGATAAGATCGTGTACTGTCCTGTGCTTCAACCGCACAGTCCTCTTCTTCCCATTGAAGAGGTCATTTGATGCCACCGCCGCAGTCGTCTGATTGTCGTAATATATCGGTATCGCCGGTATTTGCGCCCCAACCACTGGAAGATCATATATGAGCTCCCAAAGCCATTTTGCTTCCTCCGCTGCGGTATCAAGTGCAAAAAACTCAGATTCCATGGATGATCGCGAGAGCATAGTCTGCTTCTTCGATTTTCACGATATAGCAGCTCCATCCATTGTGAAAATGTATCCACCTGTGGACCTCTCGCTCTCCACTTCTGAGCACCAACTGGCATCACTGAAGCCTTCCACTACCGACGGATCTCTGTTGTAGTGCAGTACATATGTCTGAGTCTTTTTGAGATATCTTATAACCCGTTACACAGCTTTTCAGTGCTCAATGCCTGGGTTGCTCGTGAAATGGCTCATCATTCCCACAACGAAAGCTATGTCAGGCCTTGTGGCAGTAGTAGCATACATCAAACTCCCGATTATGCTTGCATACTCCAGCTGTCTGACGCTTTTTCTTGAATTAGGCTTCAGTTTCAGATCACACTTGTACGTCGTATCGATCCCTAGAAGATCCTGATATCCGTAACGAGTGATCATCTTCTCAACATAATGAGACTGTGACAGCGCTAGTCTAGTGTCTGTCCGGATTATCTTGAGTCCCAAGATAACATCAGCATCCCCCAAGTCCTTCATACTGAACTTCGTCGAGAGGAACTTCTTTGTCTCCGTGACACAGCTTATATCCGTACCTAGGATTAGCATGTCATCCACGTATAGACAAATGATGACTCCTCTTCCGTCAACAAACTTCGTATAGACGCACTTGTCTGTTTCACTGACCCTATAGCCATTTGATCTTATGACTTTGTCAAACTTCTCATGCCACATTTTGGGAGCTTGCTTTAAACCGTACAGAGATTTCACCAACTTGCAGACTTTGTCTTCAAGACCTTTGATGACAAACCCTTCTGGTTGTTGTATGTAGATCTTTTCGGTCAGCTTGCCATTCAGGAATGCTATTTTCATATCCATCTGATGTATCACCATCTTATGTATCGCTGCGAGAGCAATCAACATTCTGATGGTGGTCATCCGGGCTACTGGAGCATACATGTCAAAGTAGTCGATCCCCTGCTTATGAGAAAAACCCCTTGGCCACCAACCTGGCCTTGAACTTGTCAATAGTTCCATCTGCTTTCATCTTCTTTTTGAAGATCCATTTGCATCCGATGGGTTTCGCTCCTTCAGAAAGATCAACCAACACCCAAGTGTTATTTGAGGTGATGGAATCAATTTTATTGTCAATCGCCTCCTTCCAGAAAATATCATCTCTGGTCTTCATCGCCTCATCATAGGTAAGCGGATCTGCTTCCACATAATAGGTGATGAAGTCATCTCCGAAGTTCTTCGGCCTCCTCGTTCGCTTCGACGACGGCTCAGCGAGTTCTGGTTCAACCGTTGTTTCAACAACAACATCTTCTTGGACTACTTCTTTATTAAAAACTTCAGTTTCTTGCACAAGCTTATTGTTCTCCAGTTTATCCGTAAGAACAATATTCTTGTGTCTTATAAATTGTCTTCACGAGATTTGATGATATGATTTGACTCAATATCAAGAAATCTTCGAGCATCACTCTTCTCGGCATACCCCAAGAAGATCATTTTCGTAGTCCTAGTCCCCAGCTTCTGAATCTTCAGATCTGGGAGCTTCACATAAGCCAGAGACCCCCACACTCGAATGAGATTCAAGTTAGGTCTGACTTTGAACCAGTGTTCATGAGGAGTTACGTCCGAAGTTGCATACGGCACTCTATTTAGAATAAAAGTGGTCGTCAATGCAGCTTCTCCCCATTAGCATTTAGGAAGACCCGTAGTTAGCAGCATTGAGTTTATCATTTTTGTCAACGTTCTGTTCTTCCTCTCCGCTATCCCGTTAGATTGAGGAGAATACAAAGCAGTAGTCTCATTGATGATTCCATGTTCTTTGCAGAACGATGCGAATTCATGAGACCTATACTCTACATCTCGATCACTTCTGAGTAGTTGTAGATCGGTTTAACGTTCAGCTTCAGCCCTGAAGTCTCTGAACTACTCGAATGCTGCATCCTTCTACTTGAGAAGTCATGCGAATGTGCACTTCGAGAAACACTTCGAACCGGCCTCTATAGAGAATTGATAAAAGTCACAGATATCTGAGTGTACTAACTCCAGATAATCAGTACTTTAGTTCAATCGTCTGAGCAGCTTCCTAACAGTCTTGTATCTGCATAGATCTTAAACTCCTCCACCTCCTTACCTCCACATTCCGAAGATAAGGTCCCGGTAGGACAGCTTGAGTCTGCTTCTGTCATAGAACAACTCTCAGTCCACTCAATGAAGTAACTTCATCGCCATCAGCAGAAGTTCGAACATTCCTTCAGCACCGAACATCTTTTTGAAGCATGTTCCTCACCAAGAAATTACCATCTGGCTAGTACGATTGTCCATCTTTCAAGTCTGTATCAAATAACAGACTTTCTGAGATTAGATCGCCAAAAAATCTCTGGTATGTGCAACACGCATTCCAGTGTCCTTGTCGGTGGTCTCGATCTTCAAAACTTCTGCTAGATATATGTTCGCCATCGAGACCTTCGTCATAACATGGCTCGTCCTTGGTGAACAGCTCCTTTGAGAGCACACGTGGTCAGATGCACTAGTGTCAGACCACTAGTCAGCTACCACGCTAGATAACTCAACCTGTACAACACTAGCAACCAAGTTAAGTAATCAAAATAATCAAGTTTAGCTATACCTGCTATTTTGGTTTGGGCTTGGATTTGCATTCACTCATGTAGTGGCCATTCTTGTCTCAGTTGAAGCAAGTCACGTGGGACTTGGACTTCTGTTGCTTGAACGAAGGACCGTTCACTTTTAGATTTAGTGGAGTCCTTCTTCTTGTGATGAGAAGCCACCTGCTTCTCCTTGAACTCTCTTGTCTGCACCAAGTTGGCCTTAGCCAGTTGTTTGGACAGAGAGTCCATCTTCTGTTGAGATCGCATTTCGTCCTCAACGTGGATCTCTTGTAGAAGATCTTCCAAGCTAATGTCCAGCTTCTTCCGATGTATTCTAGCATAGAAGTTGCTCCAACCAGCAGGAAGTTTCGAGACTATCCTTCCAACGACGAACTTGTCGACGAGGGGCATCTTCTCGTCATCTAACATCTGGCATAACTTCAGGAATTCCTTTACTTGAGGTAGCATCATCATCTCGTCTTCGAAGAGCCACTTGTGGTAATTCTCGACGATGAAGATTTATGAACTGTTCTCATCATCTTCATATAGCTTACCCAAAGAATTCCAGATCTCTTTGGCATTCTCCTTCTTGGAATATTACTCTGCCAGAGAGTTTTCCATAGAATTGAGAATCAGCAGTTTATATATGTTGTTTTCTCTCTTCCATATGCTCTGCTTGACGAGTGCAGCAGCAGTAGCATCGACAGTTCCTCCTTCTGGAATCGTCGGTTCATCTTCAATCAACGCATGGTCTACGTCCACGAGTTGAAGATTAAAGGTGACCTTCCTCTTCCAGATTTAGAAATGTTCTCCGTCGAATTTCTCCAACTTGTTAAAGCTGGTATCGATGAGAGAAGCACGAGAGTTTTCCATCTACAAGGATCTTGCTTTGAGATTGTTGGTCCCGGGGCTTGATCAAAGATGGTAGACTCGATGTCGAGATCAGAGGTTCAACAAACGTTCACCTTCTGATTATTCTCGAGATCCAAGAGGAACACTATAATATAAATCTGATTACAAAAGCAACAATAATCAGAAAGTAAATCTCACGTTCTTCCTCGCAATCGCAGTTGCTGACGGACAGAACTGGGTTCAGAAAAATAAATCTCACGTTCTTCCTTGCAATCACAGTTGCAGACAGACAGAACTGAGTTACAACTCAGATGAAGGAGAAGAAAGAAGAAAGAAGAAGAGGAAAGGTTCTTGCTGGGGTGATAAAGATCACCGTTGCTCAAAGCAAGATTCGCCCCACCACGATCTGCTTCCAGGAACCAGCAAGTTCACGAAGAACTTCTGGAACGCTCGTAAGTCAAAATTTAAGACTTGAACGTGCTTCCTGGACTTTACAGACTCCCTTAACTCTCTTCTTGGTGCATCTTTCAAAGAAGGCCAAGGGGCTCTATTTATATAGTGGAGCTGAGACTTCACCTCTTCTCATATCCGATGTGGGACTAAAATACCAATACTCAAAAATAGAGTTTGATATTTTAGATCATCCCACAATCAGCATAGAAGTGTGTCAGTCCACGCCTACCCCCCAAACACTCCCGTGCATGCACGAGACATCCTGGAGTCCGTGTCTGAGTCCGTGTCCGCACAACAAAAATCAACTTGCATCCTTGTTGGATTTAATCCTTTTTTCTTCTAGGAAAATACTCTCACATGGCACAAACTTGTGCCCCACTACACCTCATGTGCACACCTCAACACAAGCAATGCATTATATTGAGATACTCACCATTTGGTGTAGCCGATGTGGGACCATCTTTTCTAGTCCAAAGGCAAAAACACCAACACATTCTGATGTTCGGGGAAAAGCTCCAATAAAGTCCATGGGAGGTGCCCAATATTATGTACTTTTTGTTGATGACTATTCTCGCTATATATGGACATATTTATTGCACTCTCGTTCAGATTTTCTTAAAGTCTATATTGAATTTTGCACGATGGTCAAAACACAGTTTTCAAAAACAATAAAAAAATTAGTTCAGACTCTGGAGGCGAATATATATCCAAGCCATTTCTTGATTATTTGAATTCTCAAGGGACCCTTCCTCAATTATCATGTACTGAAACACCTGAACAAAATGGGGTAGCAGAACGCAAATACCGTCATATTGTGAAAACTGCTCGTACATCACTTCTCTCCTCCTTGGTTCCTCGTACTTTTTTAGGGGAGTCCGTTCACACTTCTACTTATATCATTAATCGTATTCCTTCTTTAGTTACTGACGGGATATCCCCCTTTGAACGTCTTTTTCATATCCCTTCCAATTATTCAGAAATTCGAGTCGTTGGCTCCACCTGTTTTTTCCTTCTTCCCAAAAGAGAACGAGATAAACTCAGCAAGAAAACAACCATGTGTGTTTTTTAGGCTACGGTATTCAACAAAAAGGTTACAGATGTTATGATCCCTCTTCTCAAAAAATTTATGTCTCTCGACATGTTAGTTTTTGGGAAAAGATACCCTTTTACTCCCTCCCAAAATATCAAACAGATGTCTCTAAATCACATCTATTTCATGACCCTTTTGTTGATTCACCACCTGAAAGTTTTGAACAACCACCACCACAAAGTCATCCTATACAATGTACCGAGCATGTCATAGCTCCACCATCGGACCATCCTGTCCAATGTTCTAACATTATCTCTTCTGAGAATAATCCAACCATTGTTGAACTAGTCTCTCCAGAAACTGATCCAGTCCCTTCAAATTCAACTCGTCCTGTTCGTGATAAACACCAACCTGCTTATCTGACATATTATCACTGTTATTTGTCTGCTCTTTTATCCCTTCATGAACCAACAACCTATCGTGAGGCCTCCTCTGACCCACTTTGGCAACAAGCCATGACAGAAGAACTAACTGCTCTACAAGATACTCACACATGGGATCTTGTGGATCTCCCTCCTGGTAAATCCATTATACGATGTAAATGGATTTATAAAATAAAAACAAAGTCTAATGGTTTTGTTGATCGATATAAGGTCCGTCTAGTTGCAAAAGGTTTCATCCAAGAATACGATATTGACTATGAAGAAACGTTTGTCCCATTTGCTCGTATGACTACTATACGAACTTTGATTGCAGTTGCTTCTATTCGTCAATGGAAACTGCATCAAATGGATGACAAAAATGTATTTCTTCATAGAGATCTACAAGAGAAAGTTTATATGAAACCACCCCCTAGTCTTCCACACTCTCCTCATCAGGTTTGCAAACTTCGTCGGGCTCTATACAGTCTCAAGCAAGCACCTAGAGCTTGATTTGAAAGGTTCTGCACTGCTATTACTGATTATGGTTTTACACAAAGTATACATGATTCTGCTATGTTCCTTCGCTCATCTAGCAAAGGTATTGTCATTCTGGTCATATACATAGATGATATGGTCATTACAGGTAATGATTTACAAGGTATTCATGCTTTAAAGTTACACTTAAGCACATGTTTTGAGATGAAAGATCTAGGTATTCTTCGTTACTTTCTTGGGATAGAGGTTGATCATACTTCCGATGGTTATTTTCTTTCTCAAGTAAAGTATGCATCTGAAATACTTCTTCGAGCAGGTTTAACTGATACTAAGACTGCAGATACTCTACTTGAATTGAATGCAAAACTTCATGCATCTGACGATACTTACTCTCTGATCCTACTATGTACCACCAGGTTATAGACAGTCTTAATTATCTCACTATTACTAGACCAGATATCAGTTATGTGGTTCATATTGTAAGATAATTTATTTCTTCACCTCGCTCTGTTCATTATGCAGCTGTTACTCGAATCTTGCGCTACTTGAAGGGCACTTTATATCAAGGACTACACTTATCTTCTACCTCCATGCTCACTCTCCGTGCCTATTCTGATTCTGATTGGGCGGGAGATGTCACAGATCGTCGCTCTACCACTGGCTTCTGCATATTTCTTGGCGATTCTCTCATTTCTTGGAAAAGTAAAAAGCAAACAACAGTTGCACGCTCAAGTGCTAAAGTTGAATACAGGGCACTTGCTCACACTACGTCTGAGATTATATGGTTACGCTGGCTACTTCATGACATGGGCGTTGAACATTCATCACCAACTCCTCTGTTTTGTGACAGTAAAAGTGCTATTCAAATAGCTCACAATGATGTCTTCCATGAGCGCACCAAACATATTGAAGTTGACTGCCATTTTGTCAGGGATCATTTTACAAAAAGAACAATTCACCTACCCTACATTACTTCAGAAGCTCAAGTTGCAGATTTTTTTACAAAGACACACCCCTTAGCTCGATTCAACTTTCTCGTATCCAAACTCAATATGTTTTCTAAACCATCTTGAGTTTGAGGGGGGATGTTAAGGATAGATCATGCACTTACATAATTTTCTTTTTAGTATTTTCCTTCTTTATAATATTACCGTTGTACTTTCCTTCTTTGTAATATTACCGTTGTACTTACTATATTTGCTTTCTTTGTAATATCTATAAATTGAGGTTTTTCTCTAATGAATATACACTGAAAATTATTTCATTCTTCATTGCTAACAATATTTACCTCAGTTTTCCTCAAAAGAAAAGGGATTAGTCTTTTTCAGCTTCAGCTGTGATGATCTCATAAGAAAATATGGAGGAGAAAATAATGATTGTATAGGTAGTTTTTAACAACTTTAGACTCTTGTCCTTCCTTGTAAGAGGTGGTGGTCATGTTGTTAATCATAAGGTGACTGCAACAGCACGCTATAGCTTTAGTAAGAGAGTTGAAGGTTATATATATATATATATATATATATATATATATATATATATATATATATATATATATATATATATATATATATATATATATATATATATATATATATATATATTCTAACATATTTTATATACTTATATTTATTTAAATATATAACCCTTGTTAGAGAAAACGACATCAAATTTCACTAAATCGATTAATAGAAATCTGGAATTGGAAAACAAATAGCTCAAGTAAATAGAAAGAGAATATGTTGCCAAGAACCAGAAAGTTCCAACTGTATTAATCACTCACAATCAAACCTCCCACGTGATTGTAAGAGCTGACCAGTTGTATTAAAAGCCATTGAGCTAATCAAATAAGTGGTAAAATAATATGCGAACTCACGAGTTTTCATCCTTTGACCTTTTGTATACCACCCACTTGTAGCTGCCACTTAGGACTGTTGGCCCATTGGTCATGGTCAAACCTGATTTTAATAATTGATCAAACTCTGTCTCGATATAATTACAAGTCAACTCAGATGTTTACCTACGACGTTTTGGACACTGCTCAACAATGGATATCAACAATGTTCAAGACTGAAGTCGTTTGCCATTCAGAATGTACTTCCTGTTAAGCAATGTAATTTTTCATTTTATTGAGTCTAGGAGTACATTGTACACCGAGTCGTACTGGCAAATAGGCTATCCGAAAATGTTTTTCAAAATCATCATATTCTTTACAAATGACCTACGTTTTTGAAAAACATTCTTTTTACAAAAAGCTTCTGAAGGATTGTTCAAAAAGCCAAAATTTATTTTATCCAAAAATGAACTGGCAGAACCCCAGGAGAACTCGGGCCGAGTTCGGCCAGAGTTCGACAATTTGGAACGTTAGTGAACGTTGGGTTTTTGAACTTGGTCATCCTTCAGTTACGGTTTGTTACAAAGAGTTCTATCCGAATTCTGCCCGAATTCTGTCAGAGTTCTGTCTTTGGAAAAGCTATAAATAGAGAAGCATTTCGATCATTTCAAAATACCAATTCACTTTCAATCTCTTCTCTTCTTAAGCTTACATTCTTCCAAAGAGTTTTTTAAAAGCTTTTATTTTCAAATCTCAAGCCAGTTACAATCCTCTAGTCGATTTGCCAGTGCGGTGCGGTCTAGAAGTTTCAAGAGCGATTGTAATCAGAGGCTTGATAGAAGATTCAACTCTTCACAATTGAAGTTGGACGAGTTCTTCGTATCAAAGCTCGCGTCTGTAGAAGTTGCAAGGTGTAACACCCAGATTTCCAAAAGAGGGTAATTTTAAAATTTTGTAATTTTAGTCTTTTAATAATGATATTTAAATCATGATATAATTTTTGGTGATTTTTAATCATTTAAAACTATTTAAAATCATGACTTATGATTTTGGTGTTTTGATAGTGTAACCTTGGAAACTGGTTGACCTAGAACCTATCCTTGTGATTTGGGTATTTTGTTTATCATTTCTAGTTTGAGGGTATTTTTATCATTTTTGGGGTTATTTGAATTTATTAGAATTTATTTGAATTTATGGGAATTTTTAGGATTTATTTTGGAATTATTTGAATGAAGGTTGACTAGGTTGACTTTGATTAGCAATGACCTTGGTAGACTAACCTAGGAGCTAAACCTAGTTGAGTTTGGACTTGGTTATGTCATGCAACCCTAGTTAGACTAGGGACAACTTATGGTTTAGTCATTTGACTCAAGTTAGAATAGTTATGACACAAGCCATGACTTATGGTTGAACCATTAATCAATAACTTAGCCATAGAAGCCCAAAGCCCATTAGCTAATGCCAAACCCTAACCCTAACATTACTTGGCCAGCCACCACACCCACATTGGGAATCCCCGCTATAAATATTCTCCTAGAAATTAGGGCTAGCCTCCTTAGAATTTCTCAAGTTTTGGAAGAGGTGAGCCTCCATCTTCATAAATCCATAGAAATTCCATTTCATCTCCTTTTTTCCCTCAAATCAATTGCATTAGATCCTAATTTTAGTTTTCTTGCTGTTTGTGGTGTTCAACCTCAGCTTTGGGGAAATTTGGAGAAGTTTGTTAGCAAGGAGAAACTCCTTTATTGGAAGTTTTTCTTGCATTTTGTCACATATAGGTAAATTTCATTCTATACCATAGAATTCTGATTTTATTGCATAACTAGAAAGCCCTAGGCCTAACCTAACTGTAGGAATAGTTAACCCTAGATTTTGTGTCCATTTTGTGTCCTATTTGGACACGTATCAGTCCTTCATTTCAATTGTTTGATGAAATGCCCCAAAAGGCATTTCGAGTGATTTTAGGAATGTAAATGAATAGGAAATTAGGTTTTTATGTCGCTTATGAGTTTCTTATGTCTGGGTGTGGTTTTCGTGTCATATCGAGTCACCACAGACACGTGAACACGCTGACATGCGCGCGCGTGCACGGGCACTGTAGCTGTCCTGCTACTCAGGGTCTGTAGCACCGTGGACACGACACGTCGACACGTGAGTTTTGACACACAGTGAGGGGCACTGTCTGACACCACGTGTGTCAAGTCTCAGAGCCTCTCGTGTCGTGTTGGACACGCGTGAGGCAGTGCATTAGTTTTGTACTGAAACGACAGCAGTTGATTTCCAGCACTGATACGCATGTCGTATCGCACGCACGCGTATTGTGGACAAGTGTCAGGGTATCCTAACCCTAGCCCTAGTCCTAGTCGACACTGGGACACGATCACGAGGTTTGTGTCGTGTCGTGTCGTGTGCACGAACTCTGTGAACACGTACACGAGGAATTATCCTGTTTGTACTGTTTCATGATTTTAAATCTATTTGGACACGTTTGTGTCCACTTGGGTGGACACAAATATATTGTATGACACATACACTATATGTACTTGCATTACCAACCTTTGATTTGGTGTTTTAGTTTAATTTTGATGATTAATTCTCATTTACCCCAAAATTCCTGATACTTAAATATCAGTCTTTATTTCACTATTTTTCTAGATTTGAAAATATGAATTTTGGCAGCTATTTAACCTATTTTAAACTGATTAATTGCATGGTTTAGGACCCTGATGTGGTACACCTATAGATTTACTATTTGTTTGTCGAAATTAGGATGATTTGGTTTGGGGTTGGCTCATAAAACTGAGGGTTTATGTATGGACTGTTAAGCTAGGTTTGGGGACTGTTTTAAACTAAAATTTGTGAACTGTGAAATGATCTTCAATATGGAAATTTGAGTATTTTGATATGAACTGAACTGTGGTTGGTTTTGATTTGATTTCCTTCCCATTGTTGGACTGTGATTTCCTGTTTTTCCAAACACTTCACTGATTTTACATTTTTCTATTTTCTGTTGTTCATGAGCTAATGTAATTCCCATTTTACCTGAGAATTAGCCCCCACTTTTTTGTGTTTCAAATGTGTACAATTCCAGATTTTATATGTGGGTAGTTCACTGATTTTTCCCTTCACTTTGCCACTGTTTTCTTCACTGTTTTGCCTAATAATGTCACACTGTTTTAGGTTCCAGATTTTACATTATATCACTCACTGTTTTCAGGACTCACACACACACCTTCATGCTCTCTCACACTCTTCACACACCTAGGTATAACTCTCTTGCACACACAACTTATCCACACACTCTCACTCTCACTAATATACACACACACAACTCTCATGTCTCATGGCACCACACACATGCCTCACCCACACTTGACACATTGTGTGTCTCCCTTTGCTCTATACATATGTACATATATATAGATAATATATGTATATTGTAGGTATGTGTACCATATTATATTAATATGGATATAGATAATGTATGTGTGGTATTCACATAGGAGCCTATATGTTAATATGTGTATTCTATATTAGATTGTGTGGTATGGCTATATGTGTATTATATTATTTTAGAGATAAATATTGTCATGTGGTCATATGATTTATGGTTGGTTTTAGGCATGGTATAGCCTATGGCCTAGTCTCTTAGCCTATGGGTGTATATGTGTGTCTGCTTAACTAGTGAGCCTAGATTAAACTTGTGTAGTCTTGTTAGAACCTAGAATGGCTTGTTAGACCTAGAATAGACTAGTTTGACTTAGGTTTGACTTGGTTGACCTAGTTTGACTTCTAGGGTTGACCAGAGTTGACTTTGGTCTAGATTGACCTAGATTCATGTAGAATGCATTGTAGTGCATATTTTTATCATTTTAGTCTTGTTGTGACTTGTTCTGTTCTGATTAGGAGCCAGACACCTCTCCTCGGACAGTACATTTCATCCGGATACTCAGATACAGGCGAGTACATTCTCTGATCATTTCATATCCTGCTTAGAATTATTTTCCTACATTAAATTACTTTACTTGATACTGTCACGTTGGTCACACGGATTAGTACTATATGGATCCCTTCTTGAGATGTTATCCTTTCAGGGAGCATGGGTACTCTATGTTCTGTGCGTTTCACTTACATGGCGTATCACTATGCTTCATTGGTTCTTCGATCACTTGTGACATATACTTTCATGATCACAGAGTTTTCCTTGAATCCTTATCCCATTTATTGGGTTTCCCAGAATCTCCATTTATGGGACTACTATGTACCACCCTTCGGGGGCCGTTACATAGAATCATAACATAACCTGGTTGGATTCTTGTATATTGGTTGGGGGTACGGGGGAGTAGAAGTTGGCATGTGAATATTATCCAAGTAGTATAGCATCAGAATCTTTCCATAGTGTAGCATCAGAATCTCATATGCCATTTACATGTCTATATTGTACTCTGACTCACTAGCCACTGTTAGTCTCTATTTATAGTAGATATTTCTATTACAGCTCTCTCTCTCTCTGTTTATATACTGCATTTCCTTCAGTATCTATATCTTACTTTACTACATGATTATATTTTCTAACCTGCTATGAACTGTTGAGATGTATTGTGCTTGCTCCTGTCCTGACTGGACCTGTTGAAAATATTACAGAGGACGAGGAGGAGGCCTATGTGGATACCTTCTATGGGACAGCTCTAGCTGACGACTTTACCCCTATTGCCTAGACTAACTTAGTTAGGCCTTATCTTACTTATGTTGTCTTGAGACTAGTAGTTAGACTTTATTTCTGTCTTTGAGATCTGGGTTGTATATTCTTTCATGTTCAGTAGCTGAGACCTTGTACTCTGAATATCTGCTGAGATGTTATCTTAGACTATTTGATCATCTGTATTTTCCTTGAGTTCTTTATCATATCGTGCTTCTTCTTCCTTGGTTGTGATTGAGTTTATTTTCTGCTATGTCACCCCCATTCGGGGAGTATAAACTGCTTAGCTATATATTGTTAGATGTTGTGACCTAGGACAGCATTCTACCGCTGACACTGCGGCGTAGGCTGGGCGTTGTTACGTTCTCGTGCCCTTACTCTAGGGTGCGGGTCGTAACACGTTTTTAGTGGTGGCCCATGCAGGTCGAGTTTATGTTGTGGTATTCGAACTAGAGTATCACTACCGCCTGCAGTAGGATTAGGATATATTTTTGAAGGTACTCAATCACAGTTAGGATTCCTTGAGAGATTCCTGGGACGACCCTTGAGAATCTTATTTAAACTTCAATTTGAATCATTTTCCTTGTTTTGTTGCTCTCACTCCTTGATTACTGAATTTGATTTTGATTGGATCGTTGTTGATTTTGATTTTCCTATCGAGATGAATTTTAAGGCCTGAGTTACGATATTTTTCTGATAATATATGTTGACGGGAATACATGGATGATAAAACGTCTACTTGATTATGGAACATGTAGTTTATTGCAACCATATTAGCTGGCGTGGCGGAAAACATAGAGACCTGACTTCGGATGTACGTATCTTGGTTATGAGATTTGGAATTTCTCGCAGCTATACTAGTCGGCATAGCAAGAATTCCAGACGACATGATTGTAGAGGTACATGCCCCAGTTATGGAATCTATCGTTTATTACAGCCTTGCTTACTGGCATGGCGAGGACTCTGAGTAACATAATTTTGGACAGACGCATATGATTATCATATTGTATCTTGAGAAGGTTTTTAAACATATCATCTCTATCGTACCATTCTATTGTTATAAATTGTACCCCATCGTCAAATAACTTAGGAGTAGGAGTATGAGTAGGAGTAGCTTAGCTGTTATTATAAACCTTGTGTAACTTCTTGCTATAAAATTCTTTCTAATGCAATGAATCAATGATTTTGCTAGACCTTGACTTAGATTTGATATTGTAACTCTGGTTTCAAATGGTTCCTTCTTTTAAATAGATAAGCAGAACAGATTTTATCATTATTTTCTTCTTGCCATTATTTATTGTATTACCTTAATATATATATATATATATATATATATATATATATATATATATATATATAGTGGACACAGATGCTTGCCTGACACGTATGCATGCCATACTTGATTACCCACCTATCTAAATGCATATTAATGTGTTGATGTTAATTTCTCAAATCCCAATAATTCTAATATAGGACAGTATCAGTGACTAGTTCTCCGTTTCCCAGATTAATTTTGTAAATTTAATTTAAATTTCATGTTATTAGTTGTTGTTTACATTATTGCACATGTATGTTACATGCAGGGTTTCAAGTCTTAAAGAAAATTGGTTGAGATTGGTTGAGTTTTGTGTTGAATTTGTCAAATCTGAGACTGTGTATATATTAACCCTTTAAGTCTGAATCTAAGTGATTAGTCAAATTGCAGTTTTCTTTAAATTGTAATGTTTTGAGCCGTATACATTGTTGTGTGTAGGTATATATAAGTTAGGTTTCATACTCTTACATGTTAGGTTGTGGTTGTGGTTGTGGTAAACATTGAGTTGGTTTTGATGTTCGAATTTCTCCAAAATTTTGAAAACTGAATACATGTTAATATTTTTACATTGCTTTCAAATGCGTAGTTCAATTTCAGATTTAATATGTAATGTTGAACTAAACTGAAAGATCGAACCCTTTATTTCAAGTTTTAACCCATGTACACTTGACACTCTACACTAATGTTCACAACTGCCATGAAAACCTAACCTTTCATCTTTATGTTATGTTCATATAGCTATATATATATATATATATATATATATATATATATATATATATATATATATTTATATATATATATATATATATATATATAGTTCTGTATACATGTTATAATGTATGTAGATGCATAATTAAATCTCTACCTCTCTATACATATAGATATACATATATGTGGTTAGCCATGTATGTTATGAGTAAATAGCTTGTGCCTTGTAGACTGCTTAACCAATATGCCATGAATAGTGTAACTTGATAGCTATAGTTGAGACCCAAATCCTCCTATACACTTTCATGTATATTTCACACACACAAACCACATAACCCTTACATAATGCTAGCTTTTCCCTCTTTAACACTCTCTGTATATATATATCGTGATTGGATTTCAATGCTATTGACTTTCGTTCCTTAAACTTTTGATCTTGATTTTTAAATAGTACCCCTTTATATTTATTTTATTTTTGATAATTACCAGTTTTTAGATAGGATGGTAGACTGCTGTCACTACAAGAAAAATGATAATTTACGGCGCGCAAAACGTGCCGTAAATGAGCTTTTACGGCGCGCAAAACGTGCCGTAAATGAGCTTTTACGGCGTACATTTTGGTGCCGTAAAAGACCATGCCGTAAATGATCCTATTATTTACGGCGCGTTGAAAAATGCTGTAAATATAAACAAATTAACGCCATAATTGTTTTTTTCACAGAATTTCAACAACCATTTACGGCATATTTAGTGTGCCGTATTTTCTCTTTCACGGCATACATTTGTGCGCCGTAATAGATATTCGCGCATGGTCAAATACGGCGTATATACGCACGCCGTAATAGCTATTCCCGTGGGATCAAATACGACGTACATTTTGATGCCGTAAAAGATATTTTTGACAAATTATGTTTGCCATTTATGACATATGTAGCGTGCCGTAAATAATTTTTGATAAAAAATTTCATACTATTATTATTATTATTATTATTATTATTATTATTATTATTATTATTATTATTATTTCCATACCAATCCCTATTTATTTAAACAAGGATATCAATGGTAAAGAAAGAATATAACCTAGCAAAATAAGTTAAAGAGATAGTTGACTTATATATAATCCCAATCAAACTACAAAAGTGAAAAGTAATTCAAATAAACCCAGGCACGTAAGATCATAAAAAATAATCGGATTCAGTAGACAAAATACATTAATAGCAACAAAAGACCATGCCAAAGTATATCATGTCTTGCATGAACTAGAAAAACTATTGTAGTACTGAATTAAGAACAGTACAATATTTCAATACAAATTGAGCTTGTTTCATACTTTGCCCTACTTTGGAAAAAAAATATAAATTGTCTTCTATGACAAATTTCAGCTCAAATGGTTGCAGAGGAGAATCTTCAAACACAACACACAAATTTTTCCATTGATTGATAACCTGCACAAACACAAAATGTGTTTTAGTTCATTATATCCAATTTGATGTATATATAAACACAACGATGAAAAAGGCTGCATAAACTAGCCAACTACATTTCCAGGTACCGAATGCTACATAAATATAACCTGCACAAACACAATTTTTTCGTTAATTGCCAACATCTGTCGTGGGGGTTGAGGGACAGTCGGGTACATCTATTCACAGATACATAATTTTGGCACCATCAGTATCCTTTTATGATGCAGAAGAGGGTTTGGAGCCTGTACATAACCCTGAGTCATGTTCCCATATACCTTGTAGCCATTTTGAGCCTGTACATAAACATGATTCATGTTCCCATATACTCTATAACCATCTTGAGCATGTACACAACCTTAATTCAGGTTCCCATATACCCCGTAACCATTTTTCTATAAGAAAAGATGATCTATATGGTAAACTAAGGAAAAGAAAATCATATCTATCAAGGCAGAAGATGGGCAGAGTAACATATCTTCCAGATATATTTGATTTCAAGTCTCGATTACGTAAATAATATCATGACAGCGCAACTAATTACGTGTCATATAGATGACATCAATAACAGTTACTTTATATATAAATTGCTTCTGTTGGATGCACTTTAGGAACAAAGTGATGGGATGAAGAAACAAATGGAATGGACTGGTCGGGAGAGCTGATAAAAGGGGTATTGATCCACTTATTATTGCCAATTAATAGAAGCTGTTGTGGATAAGGGTTCTGCATCAACCACAATCACCGTTATGTTCAAATGTTGAAAGCTTGGATATAGGAAATTGACATAACCTTCAAGTTCATAGAAGTGGGATTTTTGGCTTACATTTTTTGAGATATAATGAAAGCCTTGATTTGGAAATTAAGATAGTGGAGAGCCTGGTTGTAGTATTGTGGATAATATGCTGAAGAGCTATAATACTGTGGATAATATCCAAGTGTAAGCTGCAACCTCTTTCAACGATCTTCTTTACGCTCAACTAAGGAACATAAAGATGCTTGCAACAAAACTCAGTCCCTGAACAAAGTAAAACATCACGAGAATCAGATGGTAAACAAGTAGTCAAAAAATATGAATAAATAATGGCTACTTGGCTTCTTAGTGCAAAAGATTAAGCAACTACTAGAGAAACTAGATGTTATCAACTATAACAATGATTCAGCAATTCCGTACCTAAGATACTTAACATCCATAATAATTTCCATTGTTTATCACTTATGTTCAATAATAACAAACTGATACCACATGTGTACATATTTCTAAATTTTATTAGCAGGATACTTAGACAAAACAATATGTTTAGACAAACAAGTCAATCTACTTGGCAGGAAAAGAATACAGATCATTTACTTACAGGAAAAATAATGCAGATAAATTTACGTACAGGAAAAATAATGCAACAACCGAAGGATCAATTATTGGTAAACCTTTTCTTAAGCAGGCATATTTCTTAAGCAGGCATGCAGTAGTTCTCATTGTTACCGTGTGATCAAATTAGACCTAACAAATGGCAATAGTTAGGAGGTCTGGATAAGATAGACCACCATCAGTGCTCGATGATAACATATTTACCAAAATAATGGGAGGAGAAGAGAACAAAATTTGGTCAGCCCATTGCTAGCCTATAGGCAATACAGTCGACTAACAGAGTTGCAGACTGCACTAACAAAATCAGGCACCAATATAAATAATGATGTACTTCAGTCTCATGAAACATATAAACCTAATTATATATGACCAAAACCCACACTCTGAAGCCACTTACAGTAGCTTCTCCTATATGAGGTGAAATGCAGACAGACGGATATTAAGGCGAAGAAAACAATGCATTACAAAACCAAGAGGCAAAATTGTTTATAACAATAAATAAAATATGAAGGGTGTCTTGAGTAGAGCAACGGTTGACATTGCAATTGTATCGATCAAGCATAGCTTTGCTGATGGGGTGCATGCTGAGACTTAGAATGAATTTCCAAGGGAAAAATCTCTAAGTTACACATTGCTTTCAATTGCCAGTGGTTCAAATGACTGATGTTAAATTTCTCCACACTCAAAGAAAGGACAACAACAGGGTTCACTAATAAATGAGATAAAATGTCGAGCAAAACCAGTGATGGCAAAAGATGATCAGAGTGGCATGGGACAGCGTAGGCAAATGATAAAGACAAGTCCCCTCAATATATTCTTGAAGGGCAGAGTCCCTTTCATCCCTCTTTGAAGGTTTAGCAGATGCAGGTCACCACCAATCACCCACTTATCTTCATTAAACTAAAGAAAATCGACTAACACCATGGTGCTGATAGAAGAGTTAGCAAAGACTGATTGGGCTAAGTTGGTAGTCTGTCGGGCTAATATATGGCAGATGAGTTTGTTTTGCTGGCATTATAGGAGAGTAATGCATTCATTTAGGTCCTGTCAGAGTCAAGTTAAAGGTACGGGATTGTATTTGAGCGTTTGTCGGTTGGTAATACCATTCAAAGTTTTCCCTTTTTTGATGGAGTCGGTGGATGGGTTCTTTGCTCTTTGATCAGATGATCATATGATTGCAAACATTCTTCCAAGAACTCTTTGCATGAAAATGATTGATTAATTAGAAGGCCTGCATAATACGGGAGTACTCCATAATTACCAGCACACAAGCAATCATTGCATTTGAAACTATTAAAATTGAATTAATTCCAAGCACTCCCTCCAAATTAAAAAGAGAATAAACAACAGGACTTTTCTCACCATATATTTAAAGTTTGAGTACAAACTGAACTTTAGAGTCATAGGAGTACAGATGATATATTACTTGGCAACTTCTACATCCTCTTAATAAAAGCTGTCGGTCTCCTTCTATTTCGTCGAGTAGAGAAATTTGACCTCAATAGCCCTATCCTCGGTGACGTCCACCAAAGAATTTGGATTCGCATAGACATTGATCTCGATAAATTGATCAGTATTATAAAGGATATCAATGTTAATATGGTTGTAAAGGAAGTATTTGTACTCTAAATCATTCCATTGGAGAGAGTTATACCTAAATCTCTAAACCAAATCCTAATTTGTCGACTAACATACTTTCCTAAATCAAACCCTAACAAAATCGATTCATATATATATATAGAGAGAGAGAGAGAGAAAAACCTTATAATAGATTGAGAGAGAGAAAGAACCTTAGACAATTCCAAATCAAACCCTAGCAAAATCAAGCTAGTGAGAAGATTAGGGGAAGAAGCACACTGTGAATTGGAGTTGGCGATAAAGAAGGAAATCTCACGCCGGAATCGGTTACTGATGGACGAAGAAGGCCTCGTCAAGCACACCACCATGCTCCCCGTCGATACCTTAAAGACCCACATCCAAGCCCAGCATAGCAGCAGAGGGCTCCGCTCCGTCCCCTCCTTTATCCTCCGTTCCGAGGGCTGCCGCAGTGTCTCCGCCGTGCACCTCGGCTCCGGCCTCGCGCATGCCGTATACTTCTGTGTGTACGAGCTCTCGAAGTCCTTCCTATCCCGCCGCAACCCCAACCTAGCCTTTCTTTTCTCGTCCAGGCCACAACCCCAACCATGGAGATGAGGGGATTTGGAATTTGGGCGGTTGGTCGAATTTTTGGAGGAAGGAATGTCTAATTTTTGAGGAGATTTGAATTGGGAATGCAATATAGGTTATAAATTTAGGTTTTTTCTAAGGGCACCACACTTTTTACTTAGGGGCAGCCCAAAAATGTTCAAAAAAATTACAAGTTTGCCATCAATTTTTTTACTTGGGGGCAACCCAAGCCAGTCCTAGGACTGCCAAGTTGGCAGTCCTAGGACTGCCAGCAAGTTGGCAGTCCTAATATACGTTAGGACTGCAAACAAGGTGGCAGTCCTAGGACTGCCAGCACGTTGGCAGTCCTAACATACGTTAGGACTGCCAGCACGTTGGCAGTCCTAACGTACGTTAGGACTGCCAACAAGGTGGCAGTCCTCCTCGGAGATGGGAGATTTTGCAGACTGCTTCTTCGAGTCGCTAGATCGCGTCCCCTCCGGCGTATCGTTGGACTTTGACCTCCCTTCCTCCGGCTCCTCCTCCGATGACGACGAGGACGACGTACGGATATCCTTCGCCTCCGCTGTTGGCGCGTCGTCGTTCCGGCAGATGCCCTCCTCGGACAGGGAGGAGGAGGATGATGATGACGGTGGCAGAAGGGGGGTCCCGCCGGCTGGGGGTGCTTCTGTCGGGGACCACTACGACTATGAGATCTGGATAGACGAGTAATGTAAAATAAACCTCAAGGCGAATGTTGAAGGACTAGACCTCGAGATTGGCGTCTGAAGTCGACGGAGGCGGCTGAACTCAAGCCGAATGTTGAGGTACTAGACCTTGAGATCGAGGTCGGAGGCGAAGTTGTTCATGAGGCTCAAAACCCTAATTGTAATGCTCTGGTGCCCTATTTTTTTGTGGAGAAGAAGAAATTGAGACACGACAGATTCAGGGAGACAGAGGTGTCATAGGGGCCAAAGAAGGACCTCCATAGGACGATTACGGCTACAACGAGGAGCCGGGATAGGACGGCTAGCCCGAGCACCGACGACTCGTGGTCACATCTGGTCACCTGCCCTTGCCTTTGTCGGGTCGCTTCCGGGTGAATATTTCGGACTATAACGAAAGGATTATTAGGGAAGATCGAGAGAGAGAGAGATGAGGGGGAGCTCGAGCGAGAGAGAGGGGATGCTCGAGAGGGAACATGAAAAATGAGAGCGGCAAGTTGGAAAATTTTCATTTCTAACACTTTGGTCTAGAATAAGTTTAGGATAGGGAAATTTTTAGAGTTATGGACAATTCCATTTTTTTTGTTTCGCTTAATTACAATTTTATTTTTTATTTTTGTTTCAAAATTTAAATCTCACGTTAATTCAAAAAAAAACTTATTGATATATTAAAAATAATACATATCTAATCATTTATTTTTATTTTTAAAATATGGATTGATAAATTTTACTTTAGTTTTAATCTTAATTTTAATTTTAGTTTTAATCTTAACATTAATAATAAAAATTAACATAAATATATAGATTAAATAAGTTATTCTTAATATTAACATTGTGCCAAAATAAGTTATTCTTAATTTTAATCTTAGTATCGTGCTAAAATGGATGCCGTAAATAAGTTATCAATTACGGCACGCACAACGCATGCCGTAAATAAAACAACATTCACGGCGTGCGAAAGAACGCCGTAATTGAGTTCTCATTCACGGCGCAAGAGAACGCATGCCGTAAATAAGTTAACATTCATGGCATGCAAAAACGAATGTCGTAATTAAGTTATCATTCACGGCGCAGGAAAATACGTGCCGTAAATACATTTGCAATGACGACGTGCGGGTAAAACACGCCTAAAAAATACAAAAATTAACTCTTTAATGGCACGCAAAATTGTACGCTGTAAAAGAGTGTCATTTACGGCGCACAGGCAATGCGTGCCGTAAATTGTGCGCCGTAAATGATCATTTTTCTTGTAGTGTGTACAGCCTTGATGATTATTTTTTTATCCTTTCCAGTATGGCACCCATGACCCGAGCCCGTCGCCTGAGAGCAGCTGCAGCTACTGAGAGTGTGCTTCCACCTTCTATTGTTCAAGAGGTAGTGATCCCTCCATCTGATCAGGAGGTGGTGGCACCTCCTGCCATTGAAGAGATGGTGGTAGCCTCGCCAGAGAGTCTTCCTTCATCTCCTGCCATTCAGGAGAGAGTTGCAGATTTGCCTAAGACCGAGAGCCTTTCCCTATCCCTTGTATTCCATACTGTACCACCCGGAGGTTTGTTACTTGACGCAGCCCAGGTATTTGGATATTTCTAAGAAAGGTTGATGGAGTCACAGAGAGTTCATGATAAGGCCATGAGAGAGCAATACCAGAGGTTGCTACGTCTGTGGGACTCCGTGCTTTCAGGAGGAGAGCCTATCTCTAAGAGGGTGAGGAGCAGTACCCAGTCCTACCCAGAGTTTGAGGAGTACCCATATATCCAGCCTATATCATCATACCGAGCCCAGTCTCCTGTCCAGCATAGGCCAGCTGAGCCAGAGCCTATCTGTACCTACTGTAAAAAGTCTGGGCACAAGTGGAACTCCTATAGAAAGAGACTAGGATTGTGCCTATTCTGTGGGTCAGCTGCACACTGGGTGCAGCACTGTCCTGATATACCTGCCCTAACCAGGGCCCTACTTCCAGGAAGGAGTTCTAGTTCTCAGACCTAGTTGGAGGTGAGTTTTGACCTAACCTTAGTATCCCTTTTTGTGAATATTTGATGCATCCCTTGCTTGTATGTTTTGATACCTTATGATTGCCTAGTACTGTAGCATGGTTGGTGTAACTAGATGAGACCCCAGACTAATACTACATGCCATGATCCCATAGGTTACACTTTCCAACTGTATAATTTAAATAGGTTCTGAGACTATGATTGCTGGGGACTTAACCTAGAAGGAGTACGATCACCTTTAATTTCGAGGACAAAATTTTTATTAGGTGGGTAGGATTGTAACACCCAGTTTTCCAGAAGAGGGTAATTTTGAAATTTTGTAATTTTAGTCTTCTAATAATGATATTTAAATCATGATATAATTTTTGGTGATTTTTAATCATTTAAAACTATTTTAAATCACGACTTATGATTTTGGTGTTTTGATAGTGTAACCTTGGAAACTGGTTGACCTAGAGCCTAGCCTTGTGATTTGGGTATTTTGTTTATCATTTCTAGTTTGAGGGTATTTTTGTCATTTTTGGGGTTATTTGAATTTATTAGAATTTATTTGAATTTATGGGAATTTTTAGGATTTATTTTGGAATTGTTTGAATGAAGGTTGACTAGGTTGACTTTGATTAGCAATGACCTTGGTAGACTAACCTAGGAGCTAACCCTAGTTGAGTTTGGACTTGGTTAGTTCATGCAACCCTAGTTAGACTAGGGACAACCTATGGTTTAGTCATTTGACTCAAGTTAGAATAGTTATGACACAAGCCATGACTTATGGTTGAACCATTAATCAATAACTTAGCCATAGAAGCCCAAAGCCCATTAGCTAATGCCAAACCCTAACCCTAACATTACTTGGCCAGCTACCACACCCACATTAGGAATCCCCCTATAAATATTCTCCTAGAAATTAGGGCTAGCCTCCTTAGAATTTCTCAAGTTTTGGAAGAGGCGAGCCTCCATTTTCATAAATCCATAGAAATTCCATTTCATCTCCTTTTTCCCTCAAGTCAATTGCATTAGATCCTAATTTTAGTTTTCTTGCTGTTTGTGGTGTTCAACCTCAGCTTTGGGGAAATTTGGAGAAGTTTGCTAGCAAGGAGAAACCCCTATATTGGAAGTTTTTCTTGCATTTTGTCACATATAGGTAAATTTCATTCTACACCATAGAATTCTGATTTTATTTCATAACTAGAAAGCCCTAGGCCTAACCTAACTGTAGGAATAGTTAACCCTAGATTTTGTGTCCATTTCGTGTCCTATTTGGACACGTATAAGTCCTTGATTTTAAATGTTTGATAAAATGCCCCAAAGGGCATTTCGAGTGATTTTTAGGAATATAAATGAATAAAAAATTAGGTTTTTATGTCGCTTATGAGTTTCTTGTGTCTGGGTGTGGTTTTCGTGTCGTGTCGAGTCACCACAGATACGTGAACACGCAGACACGCTTCCGCGTGCACGGGCACTGTAGCTGCCCTACTACTCGGGGTCTGTAGCGCCGCGGACACGATACGTCGACACGTGAGTTTTGACACATAGTGAGGGGCACTGTTTGACACCACGTGTGTCAAGTCTCAGAGCCTCTCGTGTCGTGTCGGACACGCGCGAGGCAGTGCATTGGTTTTGCACTGAATCGACAGCAGTCGATTTCCAGCACTGATACGCGTGTCGTATTGCACGCACGCATATCGTGGACACATGTCAGGGTGTCCTAGCCCTAGTCCTAGTCGACACTGGGACACGACCACGAGGTCTGTGTCGTGTCGTGTCGTGTCGTGTGCACGAACTCTGTGAACACGTGCACGAGGAATTGTCTTGTTTGCACTGTTTCATGTTTTTAAATCTGTTTGGACACATTTGTGTCCACTTGGGTGGACACAAATACATTGTATGACACGTACACTATATGTACTTGCATTACCAACCTTTGATTTGGTGTTTTAGTTTAATTTTGATGATCAATTCTCATTTACCCCAAAATTCCTGATACTTAAATATCAGTCTTTATTTCACTGTTTTTCAAGATTTGAAAATATGAATTTTGGCAGCTATTTAACCTATTTTAAACTGATTAATTGCATGGTTTAGGACCCTGATGTGGTACACCTATAGGTTTACTATTGGTGTGTCGAAATTGGGATGATTTGGTTTGGGGTTGGCTCATAAAACTGAGGGTTTATGTATGGACTGTTAAGCTGGGTTTGGGGACTGTTTTAAACTGAAATTTGTGAACTGTGAAATGATCTACAATATAGAAATTTGAGTATTTTGATATGAACTGAACTGTGGTTGGTTTTGATTTGATTTCCTTTCCATTGTTGGACTGTGATTCCCTGTTTTTCCAAACACTTCACTGATTTTATATTTTTCTATTTCCTGTTGTTCATGAGCTAATGTAATTCCCATTTTACCTGAGAATTAGCCCTCACTTTTTTGTGTTTCAAATGTGTACAATTCCAGATTTCATATGTAGGTAGTTTACTGATTTTTTTCTTCACTTTGCCAATGTTTTCTTCACTGTTTTGCCTAATACTGTCATACTATTTTAGGTTCCAGATTTTACATTGTATCTCTCACTGTTTTCAGGACTCACACACACACCTTCATGCTCTCTCACACTCTTCACACACCTAGGTATAACTCTCTTGCACACACAAGTTATCCACACACTCTCACTCTCACTAATATACACACACACAACTCTCATGTCTCATGGCACCACACACACATGCCTCATCCACACTTGACACATTGTGTGTCTCCCTTTGCTCTATACATATGTATATATATATATATAGATAATATATGTATATTGTAGGTATGTGTACCATATTATATTAATATGGATATAGATAATGTATGTGTGGTATTCACATAGGAGCCTATATGTTAATATGTGTATTCTATATTAGATTGTGTGGTATGGCTATATGTGTATTATATTATTTTAGAGATAAATATTGTCATATGGTCATATGATTTATGGTTGGTTTTAGGCATGGTATAGCCTATGGCCTAGTCTCTTAGCCTATGGGTGTATATGTGTGTCTGCTTGACTAGTGAGCCTAGATTAGACTTGTGTAGTCTTGTTAGAACCTAGAATGGCTTGTTAGACCTAGAATAGACTAGTTAGACTAGTTTGACTTAGGTTTGACTTGGTTGACCTAGTTTGACTTCTAGGGTTGACCAGAGTTGACCAAGAGTTGACTTTGGTCTAGATTGACCTAGATTCATGTAGAATGCATTGTAGTGCATCTTTTTATCATTTTAGACTTGTTGTGACTTGTGATGTTCTGATTAGGAGCCAGACACCTCTCCTCGGACAGTACATTTCATCCGGACACTCAGATACAGGCGAGTACATTCTCTGATCATTTCATATCCTGCTTAGAATTATTTTTCTGCATTAAATTACTTTACTTGATACTGTCATGTTGGTCACACGGATTAGTACTATATGGATCTCTTCTTGAGATGTTATCCCTTTAGGGAGCATCGGGTACTCTATGTTCTGTGCGTTTCACTTACATGGCGTATCACTATGCTTCATTGGTTCTTCGATCACTTGTGACATGTACTTTCATGATCACAGAGTTTTCCTTGAATCCTTATCCCATTTATTGGGTTTTCCAGAATTCCCATTTATGGGACTACTATGTACCACCCTTCGGGGGACGTTACATAGAATCATAACATAACCTGGTTGGATCCTTGTGTATTAATTGGGGGTACGGGAGAGTAGAAGTAGACATGTGAATATTATCCAAGTAGTGTAGCATCAAAATCTTTCTGTAGTGTAGCATCAGAATCTCCTATGCCATTTACATGTCTATATTGTACTCTGACTCACTAGCCACTGTTAGTCTCTATTTATAGTAGATATTTCTATTACAGCTCTCTCTCTATTTACATACTGTATTTTCTTCAGTATCTATATCTTACTTTACTACATGATTATATTTTCTAACCTGCTATGAACTGTTGAGATGTATTGTGCTCGCTCCTGTCCTGATTGGACCTGTTGAAAATATTACAGAGGACGAGGAGGAGGCCTGTGTGGATACCTTCTACGGGACAGCTCTAGCTGACGACTTTACCCCTATTGCCTAGACTAGCTTAGTTGGGCCTTATCTTACTTATGTTGTCTTGAGACTAGTAGTTAGACTTTATTTCTGTCTTTGAGATCTGGGTTGTATATTCTTTCATGTTCAGTAGCTAAGACCTTGTACTCTGAATATCTGCTGAGATGTTATCTTATACTATTTGATCATCTGTATTTTCCTTGAGTTCTTTATCATATCGTGCTTCTTCTTCCTTAGTTGTGATTGAGTTTATTTTCTGCTATGTCACCCCCATTCGGGGAGTATAAACTGCTTAGCTTTATATTGTTAGATGTTGTGACCTAGGACAGCGTTCTACCGCCGACACTGCGGCGTAGGCTGGGCGTTGTTACGTTCTCGTGCCCTTACTCTAGGGTGCGGGTCGTGACACAAGGACTTCGTATGAAAACTTGCGGGTTATCAGAGCGGGTTATACCGGTAAAGCAAGGTAAAACAGCAGTTATATTCAATTTTATATAGATCACAGCTTTACACATGGCAACTGTGAAATTCACAAGTGAAGGCCAAGCCACAAACAGACCTCCACTGTTTGACGGCACAAACTACACTTATTAGAAAACATGTATGAGTTTCTTTCTGAAATCTCTTGATTTTGACTTATGGTCTATAGTTATTGATGGCTATAAAAAGCCACCTCGTATTAATGTTGATGGTGTTTTGGTTGAAAAACCCCATGACAAATATACAGAGGAAGAAAAGAAAAAGGCCAGTCTTGACGCACGTGCTATTAACGCTTTATTTTGTGCTTTAGACAGAACTGAATTTAACAGGGTATCTACCTGCACAACTGCAAATGAAGTGTGGAAACTTCTTGAAGTCACACATGAGGGCACAACTCAAGTCAGAGAATCAAAGGTCAGCAGACTTACTCAAGAGTATGAGGCGTTCAAAATGAAGCCCAACGAAATAGTTACTCAGATGTTCGAGAGATTCTTGGATATTGTAAATCCTTTGTCCTTCCTAGGCAAAGATTACAGTAACCATGAAAAGATTCGCAAACTCCTGCGAGCACTTACAAAGAACTGGATTCCGAAGGCTACTGCAATCATTGAAGGAAACGACCTCACTACCATGACACTTGAAGTACTCATGGGTAAGCTACTCACTCATGAACTAGAGCTACAAGACTTTGAAGAGCCTGCACCAAAGGAGAAGAAGATCGCTTTCAAGGCTCAGCACAGAAGGTCTGCTGAATATGATTCAGACAACAGTGAATCTGATGCTGAAGATCAAGTACTCCTTGCAAGAAAATTCAAAAAATTCTTGAGATATGAGAAGAAGACAAAAGAGAACAATGGCGGCAATAGCTGGTATCAAGATAACGCTGTCTGCTACGGCTGCAAGAAGAAAGGACACATGAAGAAGGACTGTCCTACAAACTCATCAACAAGCAAGAAGAGCAACAGATACGATAAAGGGAACCTGAAGAGATCAACATCTCGGAAGTATGCCAACACCAGCATATGGCATGAAAGTGAAGCCAGCGACTCAGAAGATGAACAATCAGAAGACGCTGCAAATGTATGCTTTATGGCATCCGATCAGGTACTCTCTGAACCTATAGTTGATACATATGATGACTTCACCTTTGAGCAATTAGGAAAAGCCTTCAGTGAACTGTTAAGTGATTACAGGAAACTGCGTAGCAAATATCAGAACTCTAAGAAGGTACTCAAAGAGTACAAAGGTGAAATAGGAAGACTTACCGACCTACAAGCTGAGGTTAAAGATAATGTTAGTGAATCTGGTGAGCTTTCTTCTATTAAGCTCTTATTACACGAGACTACCAAGTCATCCGAAGAAAAAGACAAGGTTATTGACCAACTGAAAGAAGAACTTTCTAAAGAGAAGAAAAGTCTTCAAAGTGCACAAGTCAGAATGGAAGCACTCACTCCTGACTATACTAAGTTATATGACACTTCCAAAAGATTGGAAATTAGGTTAGGAAAATAGCCTGAGACTGCTGCTTCCTACCCTAACACGTGTCACTTACCGAAAAATCGGAACATTCCCAAACCTAACACTGTCAGACCTAACCCTATCAAACCTTTGCTTAAAAAGGTTATGCCCAAACAGGATAATAGGTATGCTTTCTTCTATACTAGAAAATCTAAACCTACCAATCATGCACACCACTCAGCTTTCAACACTCAACATGCTAAATGTCATTATTGTGGCCTTATTGGTCATATATCTTCTGCATGTAGAATCAGAAAGTTAGTAGATTTAAATATTTATGCATGGATACCGAAAACTAACCAGTCAGGACCCTACAAGAAATGGGTACCAAGAGTTTCATCTGTAAATTTTTTTTTAGGTGGGACGCCCTTCACATGCTATGAGCAAATGGATTCTCGACAGTGGTTGCTCACGGCACATGACCGGTGATGCTTCATTATTCGCAACACTGTCGAAGAGGAATAAAGAAGGATACGTCTCCTTCGGCAACAATTTAAAAGGGTATATAATCGGTATTGGTGATATTGGTAAAGCTCCCTATCCAGTGATTAAAGATGTTTGTCTTGTTACTCAGTTAAAACATAATCTGTTCAGCATAAGCCATTTAGCTGATCACGGTTATGGTATTAACTTCGTAAAAGACAAATGTACTATTATTGATAGTTCAACTGGTAGTACTATATTTGAAGGTATTAGAGAAGACAATATATATATTTTCTATTTGTTGGAAGATACTAACATTTCAGGTAGATGTTTAATGGCTAAAAGCGATGAGAGTCATCTGTGGCATATGAGACTCGGTCATGCAAATATGGATACTATTTCTAGATTATCCACGAAGAAACTAGTACACGGTTTACCGAACATTACATTCAAGAAGGATTCGGTATGCAGTCAATGTGAAAAGAACAAAGCTACTCGATCCACTTTCAAGTCAGTAAACGTTGTATGTACTACTAGACCTCTACAATTGCTATATATGGACTTATTTGGTCCTAGCAGAGTTGCTAGCCTCGGAGGTAAGCTATATGCTTTTGTAATTGTAGATGATTATTCTAGATACACGTGGGTATATTTTCTGACACGCAAAAATGATGCATTATCAGAATTTGTCGCCTTTTGCAAGAAAGTACAGAATGAAAAAGGTTATATGATCACTCGTATTAGAAGCGATCATGGAGACAAATTCGAGAATGCGGAGTTTGAGCAATTTTGTAACACACGGTTTTATGCACGAATTCTCCTGCCCTAGGACTCCACAACAAAATGGAGTTGTGGAACGTAAGAACGGAACTCTATCCGAAATGGCCAGAGTAATGTTAAACCAGTTTAGTCTACCCAAGTATTTCTGGGCTGAAGCTGTCAATACAGCTTGTTTTGTTCTCAATCGAGTTCTAATTCGACCCAAATCGAAGAAGACTCTATTTGAGTTATGGTTTGATAGAATTCTATCACTTTCATATTTTAGAATATTTGGTTGTAAATGCTTTATTCTTAATACAAAAGATAATTTGGGAAAGTTTGACGAAAAGGCCGATGAAGGTATATTTTTAGGTTATGCGGGCAAAAGTAAAGGATACAGAGTCTTCAACAAAAGAACCATGATCATCGAAGAGTCAATCAATGTCACCTTTGATGAACTAAATCAAACGACAATCGATGACAATGACGAAGATCTCAATGTACCCAGCAAAGCACCAGCTGATCCTCCTAGAGAAGATCCAGGAACCAGCTACCTTCGGAGTCTGCCAAAAAGATTGAAGTTCACGGCTGATCATCCAAAGGACTTGGTAATTGGTAAGATTACCAAGGGTGTAAGTACTCGCTCCTCTAATAAAGATTTAGCTTCTTGTGTTGCTTTTGTCTCGCAGTTTGAACCCAAAAATATTGATGAAGCATGTAGTGATAATTTTTGGATAGATGCTATGCAAGAGGAATTAAACCAATTCGAACGGAATCAAGTTTGGGAACTTGTTCCCAAGCCTATTGATCATCCGGTCATTGGCACCCGATGGGTATTCCGAAATAAACTGAATGAGAATGGTTTAGTGACTCGTAATAAGGCTCGACTCGTAGCTCAAGGATACAATCAGGAAGAAGGTATCGACTATGATGAGACTTATGCCCCAGTTGCGAGATTAGAATCCATTCGTATGTTATGTGCATTTGCATGTTTTCATAATTTTAAGTTATTTCAAATGGATGTCAAAAGCGCATTTTTAAATAGTTTTATAAAAGAAGAGGTTTATGTAGCTCAACCACCCGGTTTTACTGATTTCAAATTTTCTGAATATGTTTTCAAGCTGAAGAAAGCTTTATACGGTTTGAAACAAGCCCATCGTGCTAGGTACGATCGTCTAAGCTATTTTCTACTTGATAACGGTTTTTCAAAGGGAAAGGTTGACACTACTTTGTTTATAAAGTCTTTGAATAGTAATATTCTTTTGATTCAAGTCTATGTAAAATAATATTATCTTTGGATCTACTGATGAATCTCTTTGTCAAGAATTTTCAAAGTGTATGCAGAATGAGTTTGAGATGAGCATGATGGGAGAGCTGAAGTTCTTTCTCGGACTGTAAATCAAACAAACCAACAATGGGACGTTCATAAATCAAGCTAAGTACACAAAGGATCTACTAAAGAAGTTCGACATGGAAGCAGCAAAGCCACTTAGCACTCCAATGGCGACTTCAACCAAGCTTAATATTGATGAACAAGGCAAACCTGTCGACATACGTAAGTATCGAGGTATGATCGGTAGCTTACTTTATTTAACTGCCAGTCGACCAGACATTATGTTTAGTGTTTGCTTATGTGCTCGTTTTCAAGCCAATCCTAAGGAATCACATCTGTGCACAGTTAAGCGTATCTTTCGATACCTTAAAGGCACTTCTTCTGTCGGCTTATGGTATCCCAAAACCATGTCATTTGACCTAATCAGTTATTCTGATGCTGATTTTGTCGGATGCAAAGTAGATAGAAAAAGTACTAGCGGCACATGTCATTTCCTAAGAAAAGCTTTAGTCTCTTGGTTTAGTAAAAAGCAAAATTCTGTTGCATTATCAACAACAGAGGCTGAGTATATTGCCGCAGGACGTTGTTGTGCACAAATTTTGTGGATGAAACAAACCTTAGAAGACTATGGATTGCATTTTACACATATACCCATTTTTGTGATAACACTAGTTCTATTAATTTGACTAAGAATCCAGTATGTCATTCTCGTACTAAACATATCGAGATTCGACATCATTTTCTTAGAGAGCATCAACAAAATGGAGATATAGACCTTGTATACATAGACACACAGAATCAAATTAGCTGACATACTCACAAAACCTTTAGCGGAAGATCGTTTCAACTATTTACGTCGAGAATTAGGAATTTTAGATATCAATAATATCAATTAATTTTGTTTTATTAATTATTTATTCGATACTCATAAACTGTTTTCGAGACAAGTCTAAAAAGAGTCTGTCTGTCACCACGACTACGGTCGAAGCGAAACGGTATTTAAGAGTTTTTCGATGAACCTCCGTTAGCTGGGACAGTACTCCTACAGCTAATCTGAGACAGATGTTGAGTAAAGAATATTAATTTATAAAATAATATTAATTATATTATTTTGAGATTTAAAATTACTAAACTTTGAATTAAGCATTTGAAACGAATTAATGAAAAAGAATGTGGCCTCATTTGAATTATATATATATATATATATATATATAGCCAGGTAACCCTTGGCGAATTCGGCCCGAGTTCGGTCCGAATTCGGCCAGAGTTCCGCTGGGTATTTATATATACCAGCACCAATCCGAGGCTTCCTTCTTCTTCATTCTTCCCTACATCCTCATAACAGCAGCTCCGCACCTCCGAAACTCTAGTTCTTCCCCATCATTATTCTTCCAATCCTTGTGGAGTTTCTCGTCAAAACTTTGGATTCGTGCGGAGATCGTCATCCTCTACAACATATCCAATTCTTGGAAGGTATAATCCCTTCTTTCCTCCACTTTTCAATACTTAGGGTTTGTAGAAATTTTTTGGGAAAGAATGCCTAAGTTCAATCCCTTCAAGAGGAAGAAGACCAATGCCAGTGAAGAGGCATCGCCTTCTGATCCGCATACGAATTGCCTCTTTTCTCCGGTCCAATCGGACGATGGTGCGTCGGATGAGTTTTATTTTAAAACTTTCGATCAAGCATTATTGTGGTACGCCGATTTTATCATACGTACTATTTGCACCGGATCACCGATTAAGTGGACTGTCTTTCCGGATCACCGCCCTTATTTTGAGGTATTAGGGTTACAATATTTTGTCACCTTACAATTCCCCATTGCCACTAATGCCATTAGATTATTCTGTTGTAATTTCGTGTTAGACACTTTTACAGCGAGGACACGTGTCGGAGGAATTGATATCGAATTCACTGATAAAACGTTAGCGGAAATCCTTGGTATCCCAAACGAAGGTGTCCCGCTCGATGACATCACTGATTTTGATTTCCTCGATGGCACGACACTCGTTAGTTTCAAGAATGAACTTTGTGCGCCCGCACGCGTTCTTCCTGGAAAGTTCAAGGCTAATAACTTGAACTTGTTTAACTATGAATTACATCGCATCATCTATTCCACCTTACTTCCAAAATCCACTTCCAAAGATGATATCACTGCACTTGAGCTTTCTGCTCTTTATCATATTCTTAAGGGGATTCCTTTTTCTGCCCCTAAGACTATCATTCAGATGATGGGTAGATGTCGCTGGAGAGACTGCAACCTATCTTATGCGATGCTTATTCCTCACATTTTCAGAGATTTGATATTGATTTATCTACTTGTGCTGTCGACCCCGAGCCCAAGTTTCTCAAACTCTCTCGTCGCAGCATTGCATCTGTTCCTCCACCTACTGCACCTACTACTCCTGCACCTACTCCCACTGCTCCCACAGCACCTGTTCCTCCTCATTCTTACCCTATGACATTTAAGGGTATCCATCAGCACTTATCAGATCTGCATTCTTTTTATGTTGAGACCTCTAGGGAACACGAGTTCCGTGATGTGACTCGGTTCCAGGCGATTGCCAACTCCTTCGCCGATCTGAGGTTTGCGCAGATGGGTCATTCTGCTAGCTCTCTGCCTCGAGACCCTTCTGTTTCTGGCTACTACATTGACGACGAGGTGGTTCACTCTCTATTCCAGCCAGGGAACGCCTATGATTGGTATCGTACCGCTGGTGTCACTCCTCGCACTTCTGGCGCTGGTACTTCTAGAGCTGGTCCTTCTGGACATGCTGGAGCTGCAGCTGATGTTGATGATGATGATGATGAGTTTTGAGATGTTAGATTATTGAGACTGTTACTTTTGTCTTATGCTTACTTGGAAATGCTCCGACATTCCAAGATTATATCAGTACTCTTTTTTATAGCACTTTTTCTATTATGTGACTATTCATGGACATGGTTTTTGATTATGCCTCAGTTTTGGCATTTTAGTCTATTATTCAGCACTTTATATGTTTCAGTATTATGGTAGCACTATCTATCTTTTGCTACTTCATACTTTCTCAAATACTGCCTGTGACAAATACATGCCTATGTTGTGTTCTCTAGACTATCTGTTTTCTCTTACTGTTTATACCATGCTTGTAAAGATTATTCCTATATTTTTTATTGTGTTTCTTCACTGTTTGTTACTTATGCATTGATTGCGGGAGAGCTTTCTCTTTTGTAATTATTTTGCTAAGTGACAATGGAGGAGAAATAAGGATCTAACATTTTTGTGAATACAGGTTATGAACAATTTCTTTTTGGTTACTATTTTGAATTGATTCCAAGCTTAGATGTTATATCGGCAAGGTTTGTCAATTATCAAAATGGGAGAGATTGTTGGCCCATTGGTCATAGTCAAACCTGATTTTAATAATTGATCAAACTCTGTCTCGATATAATTACAAGTCAACTCAGATGTTTACCTACGACGTTTTGGACACTGCTCAATAATGGATATCAACAATGTTCAAGACTGAAGCCGTTTGCCATTCAGAATGTACTTCCTGTTAAGCAATGTAATTTTTTATTTTATTGAGTCTAGGAATACATTGTACACCGAGTCGTACTGGCAAATAGGCTATCCGAAAATATTTTTCAAAACCATCATATTTTTTACAAATGACCTACGTTTTTGAAAAATATTCTTTTTACAAAAAGCTTCTGAAGGATTGTTCAAAAAGCCAAAATTTATTTTCTCCAAAAATGAACTGGCAGAACCCCAGGAGAACTCGGGCCGAGTTCGGCCAAAGTTCGGCCATTTGGAACGTTAGTGAACGTTGGGTTTTTGAACTTGGTCGCCCTTCAGTTACGGTTTGTTACAAAGAGTTCTGTCCGAATTCTGTCCGAATTCTGTCAGAGTTCTGTCTTTGGAAAAGCTATAAATAGAGAAGCATTTCGATCATTTCAAAACACCAATTTACTTTCAATCTCTTCTCTTCTTAAGCTTACATTCTTCCAAAGAGTTTCTTAAAAGCTTTTATTTTCAAATCCCAAGCCAGTTACAATCCTCTAGTCGATTTGCCAGTGCGGTACGGTCTAGAAGTTTCAAGAGCGATTGTAATCAGAGGCTTGATAGAAGATTCAACTGTCACGCCCCAGAACCAGAATACTGGAGAGCGGGGGCGAACATAGCCAACTACGTATATTGAAATAGAATATATCTCAACTATACGGTCACGGCTGTCGAGATATGAGGGTTTACTACAAGCCAACAGTCTCTTAAGGCCAAGCCTACTGTCTCAATCTCAAGCAAATAATATAATTACAAGATGTTTGACCACCAAATATACAATAAAAGGCGTCCCAAATATTACATATCAGCTGATCATGAAGCTAGTCGTACAAAATGCTAGGACTAGCAAGAGTTAAGTCATACATGATTAACCCTAGGATTTGTTAATCATGTTTACAGCCCGTAGGCAGACAGTAAGTAAAGTGCATCGAGCTAACAGGTGCTCATCGGCTAAACGTCTCAAAAGAATAATTTACAATAAAGTGAGCGAAACAAAATAGAAAACCCACTCGTAGCTCGGGTTCCTTCTAGTTGCCACCATCGGGCTGGAGGTTCAGTAGATCCTCGGGAGCTGCTCCGAAATCTGGCCACACAAAACCAGCTGGGTCAGACCCCAGAAAGAGCAAGTACCACAAAGGAGGCCACGAAATAAGAACAAAAGCCAGCACATCAGATCATAAGAAAATAATTACATAATAAAGACAATTAATAAGAAGAAACCTGGCAGGTGATATACGATGAGATAACCATGGGACTCTTCAGATAACCAGGTTACAACCCGTGAACCAAATAAGGACCAGGGTTGTAACCCTTCGTCTGAACAGAACTTGGAATTCTTACCATTTATCGGTAAAATAAATACAAGCATTCTGGTCATGCAGCAATCTGGAACAGGATCAGGGCAAGACTAGACTGGTTAGACTCCATCCAATTATTTCACGGCCAAGCAAGAATTACGGCTTGATACTTTAACTAACTAGGGTTGTCACAAGCCTAATTACTAACAAGATGCAGTGAGATTATTCCACAGCCACAAGCCCTGCAGACCATCCAGGTTATCCAGGTCGAAAGATTAGGGTTGACTTCAGGTGGGTACATCGTCCAGGAAACGCATGTACCCTTAAGTAGCTTAAAGGGTGCAACACATGACAGTGTGCTGGAAATGTGCCCTACTCGACGGCAGGCTACAGATCCCAGGCGCGCCCAGGTAACGGGATTGCCTGTAGCTGGGAAATCTCTTCATGACTACTGTGTTATTCTAGTTATTAGCCTTAGTCCATTTTAGTAGGTACTCCTGACCGTGGTACTCAGGAGTCCCATCCTAGACATGATGCAAGACAGGACTGGTTTATTTATACAAGCACAATCGCCCACTGGTGTCCAGGTTATTATGCAGGTCATGTCGTGTCAAGTAAGCCGTCGCAACTAGCTTATTAAGATATAACATGTCAGGTTATCAGGTCAAGTGTACTAGTCAGGAGTGCGCCACGACGGGCCACTATCAGGTCATGTCAGGTTACTCATGTCAGGAGTGCACCACTACGGGTCACTATCGTGTCAGGCTCAGTTATCCTTTCCAAACATATTACATAAATTCGTGATTATCAAGTTCATGACAAAAGGCGTAAGGATATAAAATGGGCGTAAAATATCTTATAAAATATCAATAGACATGGCTATAGAAGAGCCAAGGCTTAAGGAAAATAAAACCAAACTGACACGCTGACTTAAGACCAAGTCAGCCAAAGGCCATACGCTCAGTGCAAAAGTCATACGCTCAGTGAATATTGTACTCCATACGACTCCTCATCAAGGCAGCGTATGAACTCCATACGACTCCTCATCAAGGCAGCGTATAGGGACCATATGACACCTTGTCACCCAAGTGAGCGTATGCAAGACATACGCTCCCAAAAGGCAGCGTATGGACTCCATACGACTCCTTGTCACCCAAGTGAGCGTATGCAAGACATACGCTCCCAAAAGGCAGCGTATGGACTCCATACGACTCCTTGTCACCCAAGTGAGCGTATGCAAGACATACGCTCCCAAAAGGCAGCGTATAGATCAGACTGCACTGCGCTAAAGAGCGCACACAGCTCAGTGACGCAAGCTAAAAAGCTCGCGCACTGCTCACTGTCTTCTCCAAATCAGCAAGAACTCCATGGTTGAACCCAAGCTTCAAAAGTCCATAACTTGGTCAACACAAGTCCAAATCCAACTTTGCAAAGTTCTAACTTGGGTGAAATTCAATTCTCTCCAACATAGGAACATCAAAACCCATAAAAATACAACTTAAATAGATCAAAACCATGTAAAACCAAAAATAGAGGAAACTTAGATCTAGAACAATGGAGACTCCAAATCACAAAATGTCAAGTTCTAAGGTTGATCACCATGGCCTAATCTAGCTAATGGACAAATAAAAAGTGGTTCTTATGTGGTGGCAAGGTGCACTTGCCTATGGGTGTTGGTGTTGTGTGGAGGAAGAAGAAGAAGAAGAAGATGAAGAAATAAATGAGAGAATTATGAGGAGAGAGAAAGGTAGGTGGAGATAATAAAGAGGGTGGTTGTGGTGGAAATGAGGGAGGATCATAGGCTTAAGGTGTTCCAAGCATATTGAACCAAACCAAACCAAACCAATCCTACTCCACAAAATAAAACCAAGGCTTGCCAACTAAAACCGAGCCGAGCCAAAACTCAAAATACGAGAAAACCCCAAAACTCCGCAAGTTGAGAAAAATAAAAATTCATGCCAAAATCCAATTACGAGTATAATTACGAAATACGGAAAACGGGGGTGACATCAACTCTTCACAATTGAAGTTGGACGAGTTTTTCGTATCAAAGTTCGCGTCTGTAGAAGTTGCAAGGACTTCGTATGAAAACTTGCGGGATTTTCCAATAGTGGATTCAACTGGAAGCTAGAGTTCTTCCGACCGGACTAGTCCTCACAAGAGGAAAACCAGTATAAATCTCGGTGTTTGCGTTTGTCTTCTGATCACTTTTAAATTCTGTCATTTACTTTTGTGATTATTATTTTATCTGTGATCTAACTGCTAACAAGTTTTTAATTAGCAATATTCTGCTGCCTACTCTATTCACCACCCCTCTAGAGTATTCTGCTTTACGATTTCGTTCCTACAAGGACAACTCACATTCTTGTCAAAAAAATAAATATGGATGCATATCGAAAGACAAGGTTTTGTCCTAAATGGAACTAGTAGTGGGTCCAGGTTACGCATGATTTTGGACAAATCCTGACAATTCTGAACAAAACTTGTTGTAGACTTATTTTTACTGAGGAATGAGAGTTATATATTCTAAGAAATTTATACTAAGCTATAACTATACTAACAATCCTTTGAACAAAATGGAGGACAATGACACTTTTTGAGAACCTTCTAACTTGATGACGAAGACATGTAAAAACGTGTTATGAGGGTTTCTTGTTATTAAGCATGAAACACTGAGGATCACTGGAGATGTATGCTGAAAGAATCTTATCTCTAGAGTTGATTTTATAATAGCAACTTATGGTGAAGGGAAAGATAAACATGCTAAGAGTATACTAGCATAAAAAACAAAAATAATTTTTCCTTCCAACTTAAAAATTGTCTGTATTTAAACTCCTACGATGAAGATGAGGACAATTCTGGATCATACTTTTTTAATTTTAAATTAGTGAAAAATACACGAAAAAAACTTATATTATACTTTCTTGGTACATGATCTTCTAATGGTTCCGATGTCCATAATAGAATCAGAATCTTGTTTTAGTGCAGGTTCAAAAATGTTAAGCAAAAAGAGAAGCAAGATGGTACCAAAATTTTGAAAGTTTACATTCAAGATTGGATTCGTGCACAAATAGAGACTCAACACTTAAAAGAAAGTGTCAACATGAATGAACTTTAGTTTCAATTTCTTACTATAGATGACGCTATATGAGCTGAAGAATGAAGAGGTGAAGTCTTGTAGAGTTGGATTACTTTCTCTAAAAATCGAAATTTTGAAGATATTGAAGTCTGCAACAAAAATGAATTAAAAAAGCTAGACATGAAAGCCGAATATCGAATGCCGAAAACGGAAGATCAAATTTAAGATAAAATTTGTTCTTTCACTCTTTCAGTTTTTTTTCTTAAAAGCAATTGTCAATAAAATTAGAGATATTTAGACTTTGGGTCTTAAATAAGTTTCGACATTAGTGTTTGGAACTCGATATTATACATAATTAGTGTTTGGGTCTCAAAAGTGTCACTAATGTCTCAAAAGTGTACCAAAAGTGTCATTAATTATTTTGGTGACACTTTTGAGACCCAAACACTAATTATGTATAACATGGAGACTTAAACACTAATTTCGAAACTTATTTGAGGCCCAAAGTCTAAATATCCATAAAACTTTCAAATAATAAAATTAATAAAATCTATTTATTTTCATTAATTATTTTTTTGTTTCTATTTTTTTTTAATATAGTCAAAGCCCATAGCCCAAAGTCCAACAATGTTTAGAATTTTTTTTTTAATTGGCCAATCCCGGACCTGGCTTGTACCAGAATTAGATCCAGTCCGGTCAAGTCCAACCATGTTCATATCGGGTGGTAGGTCGGAATGGATTTGGAATTTCAACATTGATCCCAACCTGACCAGGACTGCTTCCTTGACCGTGTTGGACCAACTGATCAAGTTCTTGTCAAATTCGGTCAACTCTGGTCCAGATTGGCCCGATCCGGCCCATTTAACACCTACAAATAGTATGTAGTTACTATTTCTTTTTAGTTTAACTATTGAGATTACTATTTTTTTTGTCTTTTTTGCTCCATTAGTTGTGCCATCTTTAAACTAATCAAAACCGCGCCACCTCTCAATTAAAAAGGTCCCATCATAAAAAAGAAAAGAAAATTAAGGAGGGGCAAAGATTTGATTAAATAAAATAATGAGAGGTGAATAAGCCATATACTAGGAGGGGATTAGTAAATAACAAAGCCTTTCTGGCATGGAAACAATATCCCATTGGCCTACATCCCTTGCACATATACCTATACATTTCTCTCTCCTCTCTCTCCCTCTCTCCTTTGGCGAGAACAACACAAGTAAGTTCTTCTATATTTGTGAATGTCAGTGTTCTCTACGATCATGTCTTCTCTTCATTTTTTGGAGTTCTCTTAATATAGTTTCTTGGAAGAAGGGGGAAAACATTGATTTTTTATGCTCATTTATGAGTGTTTGGTGTTCTTTGCTTAAAATATAAACAAAGACTCAAAAAATAAAAAAATAAAAAAAAGATATTGAATTTTTAAGTCGTTGGGAGTTTTGTTGGTTGATATGGGTTTTCTTGGAAGATGCCAATTTTGATGAAAAGTGAAGTTTTTGAAAGTCTCTGAAGTGGGTTTCTTTTCAAACACTTAAATGTTGTATCTCGGAAACTTTTTTTTTTCATATGGCTTTATTGAAAGTTGATAAATTTGTTGAAAAGTGTAGATTTTGATTTTAGTTCTGGGAAGTTTCTGAAATGGGTTTCTCTAAAAGCACTGCAATTTTGTATGTTGAATTTTCAAGTTGTTGGACTTTGTTTATTCGTAATTGGTTCTCTGGAAAGTTTAAAACTTTGATGAAAAGTGAGGATTTTGATTCAGTTCTGGTTGTTCCTCTGTCAGTTTTTGGCAGATTCTGAAGTGGGTTTCTCTTCCAATATGTTTTAGAGTTTTCCAAGTTGCTGGGCTTGGTTATTCATATGGGGTTTTGTATATAACTTGGAAGAAAGTGAAGATTTTGATTTAGTTCTGGGTGTTCTTCTCTCATATTTGAAAAAAGATATGTGAGGAATTTTGTTATCATACAAATATCCACCCAGTGCCCTTGATTCTGTTTCTAGGTTTTGAACTTGAGGTTTTAGGCCTAGTGACATTAGGTTTCATTGCAATTGCAGGGCTACTGACAGTTAACTAAGGACCGATGATGGCCGCGATGTGCTTTAAATCAAATGGAGGGATTGACCAGATTTGTGTTCCTGAGCAAGCCCGGGGCCAGGCTGCTCTGGCTCCCTGGTGGGTTGGATCCCAACCATTCTATGCCGAACCTTTCGGCCAATTGAAGTCTTTCACCGAGAACTATGATCGCAGCGGGAGGGAGCCGTCGCCCCGACAAATGTGTCTCCCTGCAGACCAAAGGACTGGACAAGGGCCGGCAATCGCAGAGGAAGAGGGCGGTGATGAGCCTGCCAAGTTCTCTATAATTCAAGGTAAACCCCTCTAAATCTGCTTAGAATGGATCTTTTCTTGAATCTCTATTGGTAAGAAATAAAAAGCATGTATGGCTTGTTGGAATTATTCAATAATTATGGGCCACACATGTAAAATTAATTGTGTTTGGGCTATCTAAATAATTAAACCAAATTAAAGTGGTCTATTTGAAAAATTGGCTTAAGGGTATAATTGTCATGGAATTAATATGTAGATACCGGAGATAAATCTAATTTGATGAGGGGCCAAATTAGAAATATCAAAATATATAAATATATGTATTCATTAGGGTTATGGTCCCCAACTCATACGGCCACCAAAGAGAGGGTTTTTCTATTCTCTTCTGTATCCCCATCAACAAAGAGAGGAACAAGAATTTCATCTTTGTTATTAAGGGCCGTAGCGGGTTGGAAGATCAAACCCCATAAAGAGACGTGTGCTTAAAGATCCGTCAAGCAAAGACAATGGATTCAGGTACGCTTCCGCAATTTAATTTTTGTTCTTCATCTCATGAATCGACATGGTACAATAAAATTTTCTAACAAGTGGTATCAGAGCCACCCTATTTGATTTATGAGGTTGAAGTTTCATAATCAAATTTTGTTGTTGTTGTGGAACCCTAGATCGTTCCATCTAATTTAATTTAGGGTTCCAATTGTTCGATCAAAGTTTTTATAGTTCATCGATTTAGATTCCTCATGTAATTTGTTTATTAAATTTACATGGATTTAGACTATGTTCCTATATATATATATATATATATATATATATATATATATATATATATATATTTGTGGGTTAGACTTTCTCAGACCTTTTGATCATGATATATTCATTATGCCATATTAGAACGAAAATATTGGAACTTAAGGATTTTAGTTATCTATGCATATGTTCGGAATAAGATTCCATGGAAACAACATACTCTTGGATTCAGGGCTCTCCCCCCTCTCCTTCTTCTCCTTCAATCATCAGCAATGGAGATGGCTCTGCAACTGCAGGCTCTCTCTATGGAACCCAGCTCAAAATCAAGCCAGCACTCCAGCCCATCTCCAAAGTAAGGATCTTCTCTTCTGGAAACAAAAAGAGATCCCCCCCTCTTTCTTTTTTGCACAACTCCACTCATTTCTTTACGGGTCTTATTGTATTTGTGGTCAGCATCAGTTCTATGCTGGAAAGGTTCGATCTTTATAGTTTTTTTTTATGTTGTAAACTTGCGAACTTTATGTTCATGTTTCTCCTTATGGAGTATAATGCAGCATGGTTGCTGTATATTTAGACCGAAAAAGTGCAAATTTGTGTTGGTAACAACTTGATTTGAGTAACATTGAGGATTGACTGAACCCCTAACAGGTTGAAGTCAGAAAGTTTTTTTTTTATGCCGATTCTACTTTAAGGCTCTCCGTAGTTCATGGTAGAAAGGACAACAAAATTTTTTGCAATATATTTTAGAGTATTTGAATTATGTCCTATATGTTATTGTTCTCTGGATGCATATTTTCAATAGATTATTATATGGGTTTCGTTATGATGATAATGCTCAAATTTTGGCGAATTAAAATTCATGTTTATGTTTTTGATTACTTTATTTGAGTAATAATCTTTTAAATATGCATGTACATAAAGTTTTGGACATGATTCAGTTTTGTAAAATTTAGTCAACATTCAAATTTTTGGTACCTTTTGTGACTCGCAGTAGTTGTCTAATATTCTAAGTAGGCTCATTGAAACAAGATATCGCCAAAGTGACCTCTCTTGCGTAGATAGCCTATGAGGGATATCGGATGTTTGTGTGTGTATATTCATGCGGGTATTAGTCGGCCCAAAGGAAGGTTAATACTTGGCCGAATTGTACATATACTTGTAGTGATAAATGTGTGACAATTGTAAGATTTACATGTGAATAATAACCCGATCCAAAGATAGGCTTATTATTTGACATGGCTTATTGTCAACGTTTGATTATTACACCAAGAGTACCACTTGCAGTTAATATCACTGTCCAAAGACTTGATATTAATGATGTACTAGGTATCTTGAGATGGGGTTCACCATTATTTGAATTTGTTTGACTATATTTTACTCTTTGTTATTAATTAGAGCATGTCATTTTTGTTGTTTTGTTCTCTTTACAGTTAATGTTGTTAAAATATCTGCCAATAAAATTTTAATTTTCATGTTTAATGGGATAAACTTTAAGAGCAAAATGAAAATGAATACAGTAGCTGCTAAGGGTCCAGCTCAAAAGAAACAATAATATAAAACTAAGGGTTGTTCTTTTGTGATAAGGCAGGACCCATAAGGAAGAAATGTACAAAGTATCACGCATGGCGTATAAAGAAAAGTACATTTCTAAATTTGGTCTGTTCTGAGGTTAATTTAGATTTAGTACCTAGAAACATATGGTGGTTAGATTCTGGTGCTACTACCCACATTAGTGTTTATAGACAAGGTTGTCTGAGCTACCGAAAGCCAATTGATGGTGAAAGATACATCTATGTGGGTGACGGTAAATCGGTAGAAGTGGATGCAATAGGACATTTTATGTTATTTTTGGAACCGACTATTATTTGAATTTGATAGACACTTTTATTGTACCGTCTTTTAGACGAAATTCAGTTTCAGTTTCCTTAATGGACAAATCTGGTTATCATTGTTCATTTGGAAATAATAAGTTTAGTCTATCTTAAATCCAAATATTATTGGTAACGGTTCCTTTAAGGTTTATGATCACGTATATTCAGTTGAAACTATTGCAGCTTGATGAAACCTTGCAAGTGGAATTATGTGGTACTAAACACAAAATTAACAATAAAAAAAAATTAACCTCATTATGACATAAGCGATTAGGTTACATCTCTAGAAATAGAGTTTAACGGCTTGTGTCTGATGAGATTTGGATTCCATTGACTTTATAGACTTCAATGTCTGTATTAAATGAAAGGGAATACAGACCAAAGTTAAATTATAAGCAGCTACTTTATTGGTTATGCTACAGATCAAGGGGTTGATAATTATACAATCCCACACTAAGATTTTTTTTTTTTTTGAGACGAGAAGTGTAATTTTTTTGAGAATGTTGAGTTTGGGGGAGAAATAAAGTCAGGATCATTGTCTTTGAGAAGGAAACAATTACGATTCCTACTATCACTTTTGATGATGTGCAGGATTCTATACCTGTCATGATCAATAAGTGAATTCGGAATCTCAATAAGACAATGTCGAATTACCTCTATAAGTCGTTGTTGAGATACCTTAACAACGACAATGTAGCGGCACCCCATTCAAGATAAGGTAATTATTCCTAAGGAACAAACTCAACAACCTCAAGAACCGGTAATATTAAGATTGTCCACCAGAGAAAGGAGAAATATAATTTCAGATAATATTGTCATATTTCTCTAGGAACGTGAGGAAGACTGTGGATACTGGAAGATGATCTAATCAACTTCCGTCAGGCCATGGAAAGTTCCAGTTCTCAAAGTGGATTGATAAAATAAATAAGGAGTATAAGTTCATGCAAGACAATAAAGTTTAAGAACTTGTCCCATTACCAAAAAGTATGAAATCCATTGGTTGCAAATGGACATTTAGAACCAAGAAGGATTCGAAGGGTCGTGTAGAGAAGTATAAAGTATGTCTTGTAACTAGTGACTTTACTCAAAATTTTGGGATTAATTTTAAAGAGTTTTTCTCTTCGGTATCTTTGAAAAACTCCTTTAAAACAATCATAGCACATGTTGCACATTTTGATCTTGAGTTACATCAAATGGATGTCAAAACGACGTTTCTCAATGGTAACATTGACGAAACTATTTATATGGTGCGGCCAGAAAACTTTGTGTCGGGAGATCCGAAGAATATGGTTTGCAAATTGACAAAATTCATTTATGGACTCAAGCAAGCTTCTCGTCAGTGGTACTATAAATTTCACCAAGTTGTTACCTCGTTTGGTTTTGAGGTTAACGTTGTTGAAGATTGTGTGTATCACAAATTCAGTGGGAGTAAAATTATTTTTTTGGTTTTGTATGTTGATGACATACTGCTTGCCACAAATGATATAGGCATATTGCATGACACTAAGAAATTTCTATCAAATAACTTTGAGATGAAAGATCTTGGTGACGCCTCTTTTGTATTAGGAATTCAAATACACCGAGATCGTTCTCGAGGTATTCTTGGATTATCACAAAAGAGCTATATCGATAAAGTGCTTAAAAAATTTGGTATGCAGGAATGCAAATCAGGTGACACCCCAGTCACTAAAAGAGACAAGTTCAGTCTCAATCAGTGCCCTAAGGTTAGCCTTAAAATTAAGAAAATACAATAGATTTTTCCTTCATGATCAGTTGTAGGGAGTAATATATGCACAAGTATGTACGCATCAGGATATTGCGTACATAATTCGAATGTTAGGCAGATATTTAAGCATATATGGATGGATCATTGGGTAGCAGCCAAACTACTTAAGTAATTAATAGAGAACAATAAATTATATGCTCTTTGTAGGAGATGGAATAATTCTGGAGATCATAAGGTATTCCGACTCCGATTTTGTTGGATGCTAACACAGCAGGAGATCCACATCAGGTTATGCTGACTAATGGAGATATATTTTGGATGAGTGTCAAACATGTACTCATAATTTCTTCTATCATGAAAGCAAGGTTTATAACATGTTGTGGGATATCTATTCAGGGAATATGGTTGCAAAATTATCACAAGGCTGCGCCTACAGTACGGTGTTGAAAGATCACATGAAATTATGGTGTGACAATAAATCAGCAGTACTGTATTCCAATAACAACAGAAACTTGTATAAGTCAAAGGATATTGACATAAAGTTTCTAGTTGTGAAGGAAAGAATTCAGAATGGTTATAGTGTTCATATAGCACATTAGGACAAACTCCATGTTAGCGGATTCGCTCACAAAAGCATTATCACCCAGGGTCTTTCATGAACATACTGCTCATATGGGTGTTAATTAAGAATATGGCAATATAGTGGGAGTTTGTATTTTATGTATTTTGGTGCTATTTGGTTTTGGACACATTTATGTATTAAAGTATTTTGGATATTTATCTGATCAGATATATGGAAATTCAGTTCATTCTGTTTTCATTATGTTAAAGTATTGATCTCATTAAAGTTAAGGAGGACCAGTTGGAAATAGACATGTATTGATCACATTGCGTGTAATTTCTATGCTACGCATCCATGATTAATCTATGTCGTTTAGCTATATTGGTATATGTGACCATTGATGGTTTAGTTACGCTAAGGCCGCTTTGATCCTATGTTGATATGGTTAATGGACGAGATTGTCCGGATATACCCTAAGGATTAAGATAGCAATTTATCAGCTCACTAAGGTTAACACAATTATAAGGTTACATATGTGGCCCAGTGGAAGATTGTTGGAATTATTCAATAATTATGGGCCACACATGTAAAATTAATTGTGTTTGGGCTATCTAAATAATTAAGCCAAATTAAAGTGGTCTATTTGAAAAATTGGCTTAAGGGTATAATTGTCATGGAATTAATGTGTAGATACCGGAGATAAATCTAATTTGATGAGGGGCCAAATTAGAAATATCAAAATATATAAATATATGTATTCATTAGGGTTATGGTCCCCAACTCATACGGCCACCAAAGAAAGGGTTTCTCTATTCTCTTCTGTATTCCCATCAACAAAGAGAGGAACAAGGATTTCATCTTTGTTATTAAGGGCCGTAGCGGGTTGGAAGATCAAACCCCATAAAGAGACGTGTTCTTCAAGATCCGTCAAGCAAAGACAATGGATTCAGGTACGCTTCCGCAATTTAATTTTTGTTCTTCATCTCATGAATCGACAGGGTACAATAAAATTTTCTAACATGGCTTTCTTGTCTGCATGCTTCTTGTGTAGAATCCAATGGTCTGTTATATGTCATGAATATGCAGGCATAGCTTCCAATAATCTGCTTAAATGTCTTATGTTATGGTTGCCTACTATAGGATGGGATACAGTCGTGTAATAGTGGTAAAAATTGGAATATCTTTGATAAGGACAATGAAACAGTACATGGGAGGATGGGAAATTTCAAAGAAATTATCAAAATTTTGTGAAATTGGGCTGAAATAACAAAGTTTTATGTCCGATACTTGTAGCTCAAGTGGAAAGCAGCATGGACACCAGGTGAGGCCAACAGGGTTTGAGCCCCCCAACCGTAAGAGCGTGTAGGTGTGTGGGTTGTAATAAATAAAAAAGAACAAAGTTCTACAAAAATTGTAAAACAAGAATTAAAACGCCCTATAGCCCTATGATAGAGCATTTTTCTTGTGGAAATTAGGGGGTGTTCTTCTTCTTCTTTTTTTACTTATAAGTGCCACTTAATCCATTTTACTTATAAGTGTCATTGCTCCATTTCACTTATAAGTGCACTTATAAAACTTGTTCTTTTTTTTTTAGTTGTAAGTGGTTTTTTTTTTCACTTATAAGTGATTTTATTGTTCTTTTTTGGCACTTATAAGTGCTATTTTACTATTATGCCCTCTCATATAAAACATGGATAATAGATGATAATCAAAAAAATGTGCATGCCAAAATATTGTACTACAAATATTAAAAATGTTTAGTTCAACACAAATACACAATATATTTTGGAACGAATTTGAGGTTCTTTTAGACGAAAAAGAGAGGGGATTCTTGGTTGTTAGGAAGGAAAAATGGAGACGAATGGGGTAGTTAGGTTTATATATAGAAAAATTAGTTTCTATTAGAATTTGGACAAGTGAATGAATTTTTAAGTTTATGTAGGGACATAATAGACTTTTCAAATGCAATAAGTATTTAAGCAATCCAATAAATAAAAATAATTTTACTTATGAATTTGGAGCCACTTATAAGTGAAAATCACTTGTAAGTGCGAAAAATGAACGCACTTAGTGGGAACAAATTTACTTACAAGCGAGGCCCCACATTGAATAAGTAAAATTCACTTATAAGTGAGAAAAAAAGGAATACCCCTTAGTCTCCCATTTACTAGCATTAACAACTAATTAATTTATACTAGTAAAAAAATTAAAAAATGCCCTATGAAACATTTTTTTAACACAAAAATGTCATACAAATGGATGTTTTTCTTACATTTATCTATTTTAAATTTTATTTTGTTAAAAAAGCCCATAGGTAGGGCGTATCTTGTGTAAAAATAAACCCTTGCATTGGACAATTTTTCTTATACTTTTTTTTAATATTTTTATTTTTTATTAATTTTTCATATATATATATATATATATATATATATATATATATATATATATATATATAATATTTTGTATATATATGTAACATCAAAATATGTGAGGATTTGTGGTTAGCTCTTGAAATAATAAAATATAAGAGGAGGTCGAGGATTTAAATCTTCTTGCAACTCATTTTTTTAACCGTCAACCTTCTCTTAGCACAAACTAATCACAAATTCTCGCTTATTCTGATGTTATATATATATATATATATATATATATATATATATATATATATATATATATATATAGGATGCAGCGGGATCGGGAGCCAGGGAGCGGGAGCGACTGCGCTAGGGATTCCCCTCCTTGGGATCCTGGCACGGGGCAGGGGGCCAGGCCGGTTGGCAGTGGCCTGGCGGCGGGTGGGCCCCTCAGGCGGCAGTCTGGAGGCGGCGGAAGCACCGGGGAGGCTCCGACGGGCGTTCGCGGCGGCGGCCTCGGTGGTGGCAGATCCAACAGCGGCGGCGGGGCGGAGGACAGCCATCCTGGTGGCGGCTTCTCCACCGGTACGGGAGGAGGCGACGCCATGGGCGCTGCGAAAGGGGATGGATCGTCGGGAAGGGCTTCTTGGGTTCCCGAGATCTCCGGAGTCCGGTTCTTCCAACATGGATCTGGATCCCGATCTCACGAGGGACAGATGTAGGGAGGGGGATGGACGACGGTCACGCGTCGCCGAAGTGGAAAGTCAGGAGGAAAAGAGGTTAACGTTCAGCCTCCTTTGAGGACACGCAACCCCTCTGATTGGAGGACAGGGGAGGGGATGAGGCCACGGAGATCGGTGAATGCGACTGGGATCCCCTCCCGGGGGGCGACTGGAGTTGGCGGGAGAACGGTTGGGTGGCGACCTAAACCGGCTGTGGCGGACAAAGGAAATGGTAAGGCGGTGGACTTGGGTGGCCAGGGAACTAGGCCTTCTCCACCATCGGGCCTCCAGAGGGCTCAGGGGACGATTCCACGTCCCGTGGGCAAGTCGTGGACGGACATATGTAAGCCGGGGGGGTTGCCAAGCCCCACATCCATGGAGTTTGTTCCCCTTAAGAAAGTGGAAAGTGGTTTCCGGGCCGCGTTTCCTGCGGAGGAGATTGACAAGGTGACGGCATTCTGGAAAAATACGCTGGTTCTATATGTTCTAGGCAAAAAAACCCTTTTATGGTCAGATACGGGCGTATGTGGCGCGGGTCTGGCAACCGAAGGGTAGCATGGAGATCTTTGCTAGGGAGAATGGCTTCTACTATGTGAGGTTCGGGCTCGCAGACGATGTTGCCAGAATACTCTAGGGTAGGCCGTGGACGTTCGACGGGAGGCTGATTATCCTGAAAGAGTGGACCCCGGACCTGAAATGTGAGAAGGAAGTCCTTAATGCCATACCGGTCTGGATCCGCTTTCCTGAGTTTCCGGTGCGATATTGGAGCATTCAATTGCTCATAAGACTTGCTAGTTTGGTAGGCAGGCCGATTAAGGCAGATGATGCTACAGCCTTCCGTTCGAGGCTGATGTATGTACGGATATTCGTAGAGATCCAGGCTGGAGGGGAGCTGCCGAGCATATTGGAGTACGAGGTCCCTTCGGGTGAGGTCCTTACTCAGAGAGTGGAATACGAATGGGTGCCCCCTACCTGTTCCCATTGTGCTTGCTTTGGACACCTTGATATTTCCTGCCCGTCTGGCGGATCGCAGAGGGGCGCGGCACCGGCTACTAATGATTCCCTTGGTCCCTCTCGGGCGATGGAGTCTACCCCCGGGGATGACAGAGAGGGAGTGAGTATGCAGGAGGGAGACCAACTGATGGAGGAGGCAAGGGGTCAGGGCCTCCCTATCTTGTCGTAGGTGGCCCCTTCTGGTAGAGCTTTGGTCGTCTTCTCGGCGCAGAGGAGCATGGTCACCAGAGGCATGGTGACTACGGGAAGGGAGGAGCGGGGAGATGGCAGATCGGCTGGTGAGCAAGTTTACAGCAGGAAGAGGCGTGCGGGTCCTTTGCGGGATGGTCCCACTAGTGAGGGGAGATATACCCCTGTTACGGGGGAGGAGCTTTGTGTTGACAATCCAGCCTGGGCCCTGATGCTTACTCAGTCCCCCACCCAGTTTGTCCCTACTGTTGAGGTGGAGGAGGATATGACCGAGACGGAAGTGGTCCCACCCCCGGGTACCAGTCCAGGTGTTTTACAGGGGAACCCCTTAATAATTAATGATGATTATAGCCTGGAACATAAGGGGTGCGTGTTCGCTAGGAAGATGGAGGGAGATTTGTGGAGTTTTACACAGGGAGAAGTGCGACATCTCTGTTCTGCTGGAAACTAAGATTAAAGGGGATAAGACTCTTGCCCGTCGGACTCCCACTCATTGGGTTCAGATACACAACTTGGCGATTTGCGACATGGCACGAATCTGGGTCAGATGGAGTTCGAAGTGTTGGGATGGAGACTTGATCTTGATGTCGGAGCAGCTGATTGCCATCGTTTTCACGAATAAAGGTGGTTTTTGGTTCTTACTGTGAGCGGTTTACGGCCACAATGATAGGAGACGTCGGGAGGTATTATGGAGTGATATTGCTGCAGTGGCGACTGTTGCTGATTCCTCTCACCTCCCCCTCCTTCTGATGGGGGACTTCAACGCCCTTCTGCACAGAGGGGACAAGATGGGTGGCAGATCGGTTCCAGATTCGATCTTGCAGGATTTCCAGAATTGCCTTCTTCAGTCGGACCTTCAGAGTCTGTCTCGCTCGGGATATATCTGGACCTGGCACAACAAGGCAGTTAGGAACATGGTTGCTTGTCAGTTGGATAGAGCCCTGGGCAACGGGGAGTGGTTCCGCCGCTTTCCCCACTCTGGCTGAGGGGTTGGCCGCTGGGACGAGTGATCATTCTCCTATCAGGGTTGAATTCACTTCCAGCCCCTTAGTGCGGCCCCGTCCCTTCCGGTACAACAACAGCTGGTTTCTCTCGGAGGGTTTCTCATAGGCGATTACGGAGGGTGTTGCTCATCAGGTGGTGGAGACTGCTCAGTATCAGATGGTTCACCGGGTAAAGCACACGAAGAAGGCGCTACGGTCTTGGGTGAAGAGTCTGCCCAAGTCCTCTCTTGAAGATAAGGAGACGGAGCTTCGGGCAATCCAGCATTCCATGCAATCCGACATGTTGAATGGAAACCTTGCGGCTAGAGAGAAGGAGCTGATTGGGGAAGTCAATACTCTGCGGCTTTAAAAGGAGATTAGTGCGGCTCAGCGCGCTAAATGCTCCTGACTTAAGAATGGCGACCGATGTACCAAGTTCTTCTATAATGTCATTCGCACCAGACAGCATCGGAACACCATCTCTCAGCTTCTGGATACCGAGGGTAATCTGATTGGGGAGCCGTCCAAGATCTCAGGAGAGGCAGTCAGGTACTACTCTGAGTTATACTTTCAGACTGACTATCTATCTGTGTTCCCAGATGTTGTCACGAAGAGCTTGGTGACTCCATATGGGAATAGCCTACTGCTTGCCCCTGTTACTATGGAGGAGGTGGAGGCCATTATCAAGAAAGCGGACCCCAACAAAGCTCCCGGTCCGGATGAATTTAGCAGTGGGTTCTACAAACGCCACTAGGATATCCTGAAGGTTCCGGTTCTCGAGGCGGTCCAGGAGTTCTTCTCTGAGGGGAAGCTATTGAAAGAGCTGAACCACACTTTCTTGACTTTGGTACCAAAGAAGGAGGGGGCGACCTCGCTGGTGGACTTTAGGCCTATTGCGTGCTGTAATTATCTTTATAAAATAATTACGCACCTTATGTGCCGGCGCATGGAGGGGATCATGCAGGACCTTGTCTCTCCGAATCAGGCGGCGTTCATCAAGGGGCGATCTATAGCTGAGCATAGCCTTCTAGCTCATGAGATGGTAAGGGGCTTTAACAAACCTGGTGGGGAGAAGGCATGTGTAAAGCTGGATCTGAGGAAGGCCTACGACATGGTCAACAGGATTTCTTATGCCACCTCCTGTCTGCTATGGGGTTTGACGATCGTTGGGTTGCGTTGATTCGGGAATGCATATCATCTCCCACCTTCTCGGTCCTTATCCAGGGTATTCCACATGGGTTCTTCAAAAGCAACCGTGGACTTCGGCAAGGTGACCTCCTGCCTTCTTACCTGTTCACGCTTTTTATGGAGTACTTCACATGCTTGATGGATAAGGCGGTCCATTTTGGGAGGATTTGTCACGCCCCGACCCGGAATCACCCGAATTATCGTCCTCACAGGGGGCGTGATGCCGCACGAGCCTGGAGTTGCGCTCGTGCAAGGCAAGATGACAAGTTCTCAAATGGTTATCTTTAAGTTGATAATTAACAACGAAAGGAAAAACAGAGTATACGAAACAATTCTCTTTATTGATATTCGAACTGAGATTACAACGGCTTTTGATAGGCCAACAATATATGCCAGATTGGCTACAACACTCAGGTTCTCTCTTGCCCACAAAGGATTTCACCGTTCCATTCATCATGCCTTCTATATCTCGGCCGCATTTATCCTGTTGCATGTCCGAGCGTCAATGCGATCGCACGCTTCAATACGCTTCGGCATTCCAAGCCTCAACGCGTTCAAGCAAAGCTTCACCGCGAGGCAATCCATTTCCTGCACCCTGCATGAAAGCTGGTGGGGGATCAGTACGTTCGTCCTCGCATGTACTGACGTAAAGACCTTCCTTCTAAACCGACATTTTAGTATTTATGTTCAATCATGCAACTTAACTTATGATCTTGATATGTTCTCCTTAGGGTCGATTTCATGGCATATTCGAAAGCGTAAAGCATGTTATCATGGCAAGCATGTTATTCGAATTGAATAGGCAAGCAGACAAGCAATCTCGTGTTTGATTCGTGGTGCGACTTCTTAACAGCATGGACGCACTCGCCCTTGCACCGACGCAAGGTGAATACGCCATATTCATTCCCTGTCATGTTATAAGTGCTCTCTATGCAGGATCTATGTGTGCGGGACACATACGTGCCTACACTTTCAACCCATCGTTCCTTAGCTATATGAAGGTCGTTGGCGTATCCGCGCCAAAATGAACTAAAGGCGTTTTTTTTCTTTATCTTTTCTTTTCTCTCTTTCTTTTCTTTCCCTCTTTCTTTTCTTTCTTTTCTTTCCCGAATTTGGGTAGCCCGGCGTTTCACGGGTTGGGTCGCTATCCCAAACAACCAAAACTTATCGCTGCATACCATCATTTACGGATTTTCACATCTATAACCGGGTGCTAATCGGACTTCACAGATGTGCGCATATCAAAGATTATATCCCTCCTAGGCCGAACGGTCCCGGTGCCCCGGTGCACCCGTTCGGAGGGAACATTCCGTGCACGGAAGATATCACAATTATCTCAAGTCCATTCGACCATGCAACGTCCTATTTTCAAACAACCAACATAGTCTTGAGCACGAGACTCAGGCTTTATCAAACAACCAAACATAGTCTTGAATCCGAGATTCAGACTTTATTATCTCGTATTTCTTCCATTAACTTTCTATGTTCTTACATTTCATACTTCGTTTCAATGTTCAATGGCATCATGCCTCAACTCAATGTTCGTCAACCGAACGACCCGAAGGTCCCGAACACCTTTCGAGGCATCATGCCACATCCGACAGTTCCGTCACATTCATGCCACAACTGTATTCTTTCGCAACAAAGCCATCTTTTATGATCTCGTGTACATAGGCACGTTTCGACACATTTATCATCTTTCCTTCACGTCGTGCACTTGCTGCACACATCGAAGCCGTATTTCAATGTTCTATGCCTTAGTGTTCAATGTTCGTGGCTTACACGCTAGGGCGCTCGCCTATTGTCTTTCAATGTGCTAGTCTTTCTAACTCGTGCGCGAAGGCACTGTATGGTTCGTGCACTAAGGCACTCGCCGAATACAGTTATCCCATGTTCTTGCGGCTTTTGCACCGAGGCGCTCGCCTTTGCGATATCCAATGTTCCATAGCGACTCGTGCATTTGATGCACGTTTTATTTCAATTGTTCTAACTAGTGTTCGACTCACACTACGATTTATCTTCCGATCGGACCACGCCCGTGGCGTAGATAGGTTAACTTTGCATACAATGATATATTCTGACTTAGGCAATGAAGGAGTAAAAAGAAGAGTCATCCTCCTACCTTGAGTTGATACGCCTTTGTCGTTTAGCTGAGCCGATGCGGCTCGACTTTTATAACTTCGTTGCACGGCCAACTCTCCTGACTTAGCCATTCGAGCACTTCGTGCTTCATTGAATTATACGTCCGATTTGGCTTACCGTGCCCAAATCTCAGCCCGTTGCGAGGCGACGGTTTACTTTCGCGGACCCCTTACCGAATAAGACAGAATGCCGACCTCTAATATTTCAGCGTAAACGTATAGCCTGCACATGAAACCAAATAAAATCAATACTTACATCGATTCGGACTTGCGCCTTGGTCGATTCGATTTCTTAGAATTTTCGAGCCGTCTCAACGCACTTATCCTTCGGGGCAATGCGGCGCTTTGGCATCGATTCAACTCGATGCATTCTTTGGGACAAGGCAACTCTTCGCATCGACTTAGTTCGATGCATTGCTCGGGACAACGTAATTCTCGTATCGATTCGCATCGATACATTTCATTCGGTCAATGTGACTCGTTGAGTCAACGTCTCAGCGTAATGCGCCGTGCGGAGCGGGGCATTACAGGATTGTCTCGCTGTATAGGAGAGTTGAGCCTCTGGTTACCCACCTCATCTATGCCGACGACCTACTGGTATTCATACAACCTTCGTTGGAGGGTATGAACACGTTATCGGAGATTATGGAAGAGCTGGAATCACACTCGGGGCTTCAAATGAATAGAGAGAAGAGCAAGGTTTACTTTAGTTTACTTTGCCTTCAGAAGGAGGAGCGCGCGGATGCACTGGGCGTGGAGAGAAGTGAGCTCCCGGTGAAATACCTAGGGTCCCTTTGACAGTCAATTATGCCCGAAACCAGAATTGCTATAGCCTGGTGGAGTATGTCCAGAGGAGAGTTGAAGGTTGGCAAGCTGTCGGGCTATCTTTTGGGGGTCGTATCGAGTTAGTCCGATCGGTTATCTCTGTCCTGGCTCAGTTCTGGTTGCAGTCTATTTTGATACCCGTGGCTACCATCAGGAAAGTTGAAAGAATCTGTGCTGATTTCATCTGGAGGGGGGGGGCTACATGCGATCTCTTGGGAACAGCTCTGTCGACAAAATAAGGAGGGAGGTGTGGGTCTCCGTCCTCTGTTGGCTATCAGGGAAGCATCGGCCCTGAAAGTGGCATGGCGGTTCATCGAAGGTAGATCCCTCTGGGCGGAGTGGATGCAGTCTCGCTATGTGAGGAATGGCAACTTCTGGAGGTGTGGTATTGACAACCACTCTGTGACCTTCAAACAAATTCTGAGACACAGAGCTGTTCTTCAATCGTCTGTCAGGAGGATCATGTGTGATGGGGCTGGAACTGACCTATGGCTGGATCCTTGGATAGAGCACCAGTCTCTGGTGGACATTATGGGCGATCGAGATCACAGGGAGGCGGGCAGGTCTGACTTGTCAGCTCATCATCAGGAATGGGGATTGGAGTCCGGAGTCCTACCGCCATACTGAGGAGCTTGGTGAGATTATTCGCGAGATTGAGATCGACCAATCCCAGCCTGAGGATACGTGGGTCTGGGATCTGTCTGGCGAGATTGGAGGTATTACCTCAGGGGAGTTCACCTTCCAGAGTGGCTACAACCTTATGCGTTGTACCAATCCCCCAATTGGTGATTATGACTTCATTTGATGTAAGGATCTGGCCAGAAAAATGTAGCTGTGTATGTATCGCCTGCTCCTTGGTTGTCTTTTGACCAGGGAGAGACTCATCTCTTTTGGGATCTAGGTTCCCAGTCCGAAGTGTGCTCTCTGTGATTTGGAGGAGGAATCGATGACCCATCTATTTTTTGACTGTGGAGTTTCCTGGTTCATATGGTCTGAGCAAAATCGTATGCTGGGTGGAGGTATTTCTGGCAGGTCGATGGGGGCCATCATCACGGCTATTCGATATTGCAGAGGGCGAGGCATGGTCTGGTTCAAGTCTGCTAGGATTCGGCTGGCAGCCGCTGTCTGGCATATTTGGCGGGAGAGGAATCAGCGCATTTTCGAGGGACTTATCACCCCTCCGGTTGGTATCCTCCATAATTTGGAGTTTGATGTAAAAGAAATGGTCGACTGACGGGTGGACGACCATCCTGTCTGTATGTTGTATGAGTATTGTCTGATTTTGGAATAAAATTTACCCTTTTTCCAATATATAAATTGTAAGCAAAGGCTCTTTGGTTGGGTTTTTCTAAAAGGTCCAACCATTGGGTGTTTTTCCCCCCAAAAATGGTCCAACCAATGGGTATTCTCATTGATTGTTTGGTTCAAGGAAAACGTCCAACGAATAAACATATTGGTTATCTTTTAAAAATTTGTCAAAACTTTGTGTTGTATGTACAATTTTATTACTTAATGAAGTATATGAAAATTTTTGTATATGGAAAGAATAAAGAAGAGATTGACACTAATAAGAGGCTGTTTGGATAGATGTAACTCTTTGGAAGTGTGAAAGTGCGCTTACATCATGATGAGTTGCAGGGCACTTGCAGCAAGTGGCACTTACTAAAATGTATTTGGATAGAGTACTTTTTTGTGCTGCAAGTGGAAGAAAAATTGGTTTGGTGTTTGGATAGTTGTTGTAAGTGAAAAATCTAGGTATGGTTACCCAAAATTTTTTTTATTTTATATAAATCAGCTCTCTCTCCCTCTGTTATATTTTTTCTCCAAAAAAATCACATCTCCCTACCACCATCGCCACCACTCCCCACTACCGCCGCCACCTCTCCCCACCACCACCGCCACCTCCTTCTCTCTCCGTTGCCACGTCTCCCCCCCTCCACTACCGCCACCACTCCCCACCTCTACCGCCACCTCCTCCTCTCTCCCCACCACCGCAACCACTCCCCACCACCACCGCCACCTCCTCTCTCTGTCGCCACGTCTCCCCCCCCCCACCGCCACCACTCCCCACCACCACCGCCATCTCCTCCTCTCTCCGTCTGCACGTCTCCCCCCTACCACCGTTACTACTCCCCACCGCCACCTCCTCTCTCCTCACCACCGCCACCACTCCCCACCACCATCGCCACCTCCTCCTCCTCTCTCCGTCGCCACCAGCAGCAATGGTCGGGAGCGAAGGGAGGAAGACGAGGAGGACCAACACCGGCAGTGGTGGTGGGGAGCTGCACCTCCTCTTTCTTCCCACTTTCTTCCCACTTCCTTTCCTTTTTTGAAGTAACTTGGTTGTAACAAAAAACTTAGGAGCTGCAACTACTGTTGCATAGATTAGACACTTGCAATATCCGATTCCTGCACGAGCCAAACGCTGCAACTGTCGCAAGCTCCGGCCAGTTGCAGCAAAAGGCTCCACTTGCAAGGGACTTCCTCCGAACCAAACATGCCATAAATGAAAGAGATTGCATATCCTAATATTAGTCTTCTCCAAAGTCGTCTCGCAAAAATCATTAAGGAATTTAATTGCATCATGAAATATTATTTCATTAATATTCTTCTAAATATTTCACCCCTTAGAAGGCCTAGTATACTACTATGTATATAAATTAAATTTCTTGTAACTACGTTAACTAATCAACTTACCTTATTTTCTAGTTAGGTGTGTTTGGATACCATTCAGACATACCATTTGATGGCTTGACTATCCAATATAGTCATTGTCTTTATTTGAAGAAGTGCTTGATGGACTACGCCTTGAATCAGACTTCTTAAACCAGATTCAGAAAATAATACACATAGTACGCTAGAGGTTCTTGGGTCTATCGGGTAACGCGTTTGATTGGCCATGTGTACTTTTCCATATTCATGAGAGTCGTCTAGGATCGTCCTATCCTATGGTCGCGACATTCATGACCTCTCATATAGGTAAGTCCTCAAGGGTTGGTGATAGGAATGAACACTGCATTATTATGCTTGGACTTTATTAAGAGTTAAAAAACTCATCCTTACCATATCACATCGTAGCACTGTCATCATAGGGATGGGGTATCCATGTACAACTTTATACAGCCTCTTGGGCATTTATTTTAAGAGAAATAAATCTCATAGTCAGTGTTCTATAATAGTCACCTAAGTACAACTTGTTCCTACCCATTGAACCAACTTCTTGGGATCTCCAGTCAGACTCGGTTGGGTTGCCACTGCTGGTGACTAACTTATGGGCTTAACTCTATCTTCCTCGATGATTCTAGGATTAATGTCCTAGACACCCTTCGTCAAGTAGTCTGCAAGGTTCTTTTCTGACTTTATATAGTCAAGAACTATATATTTGCCCAATAGGCTCTTTATAGATTTGAAGCGTAGCTGCAGCTGTATATTCATCTTAGCATTCACATAATCATGCTTTAATAGATCTATAATAGATTTATTATCACAATTTGTAGAAATTGCAGGAACATGATTAACAGAAATAGGTATATGCAAAATAAGATTTCTAAGCCATTCTGTTTCTGTACAAGTATTGTCCAAAGCTATCATTCCAGAGTCAATTGTACTTATAGCAATGATAGTATGTTTACATGATCCCCAGGAGATTACAGCTCCTAGAGAAAAAATATATCCAGTAGTGGATTCACATCATGTGAATCAGTGTCCAATTTGCATCTGAGTAACCTTCTATGATATCAGGGTGTCTAGTATAGTGAAGTTATAATCTAGAGTGCCCTTAAGATATTTAAATACTCTATTCAATACAGTCCAATGTGACTGGTTTGGGGTACTAGTATACCTACTTAGTCTTCTAATAGAAAATGCAATATTGGGTCTGGTCCTATTTATTATGTACATAAGACAACCAATTATCTGTGAATATCTATGTTGTTTTATAGATGATCCTTCATTCTTCTTAAGAACAACATTACTGTCATAAGGAGTAAGGGTAGATTTTTTGTCAAAGTACTCAAACTTTTTTAGCATTTTCTCAATTGAATGTGCTAAGGATAGAGTATAGCCCTCTTTGCATTTGGACACTTGCATTCCTAGGATCAAGTCATATCAAACTGGCTAGATAAATAATTCGTAGTATTATATATCAATTCCAGTGAAGATCCTAAAATAAGGATATCTACGTATAAGCATAAAATGACACAATTTTTATTTGTATTTTTAGAATACAAACATTTGTCATATTCATTTGGCACGAAGCAAATTCTAAAATGACTTTGTCAAATTTGTTGTCATTGCTTGGAAGCTTGCTTTATGCCATAAAGTGATTTTACTAATCTGCAAACCTTCTTTTCTTGACCTTTAGCAATGAAACCGTCAGGTTGATCCATATATATATTTCTTCCTCTAAATCTTTATTTAGAAATGTTGTCTTAACATCCATTTGATGAATTAACATATCATGAATGGAAGGTAATGCTAGGAGGGTTCTAATAGAAGTAATTCTAGCTACAGGAGAATATGTATCAAAATAATCTAATCCTTTTTTCTGGGTAAAACCTTTTGCTACTAATCTAGCCATGTATTTCTCTATGGTACCATCGGCTCTAAGTTTCTTTTTAAAGATCCACTTACAACATATGAGTTTACTACCTGAAGGTAAGTTTGCTAAAACCAAGTGGTATTCTCCATAATGGAGTTGTACTCATTGTTAATGGCTTCTTTCCATAATAGGGCATCAGGAGAAGATATAGTTTCTTCATAAGTTGAGGGATCATCCTGTATAAAAAAAGTGAAGAATTATTCTCCTAAAATTTTTTCAATCCTTTCTCTTTTACTCCTAGGTTCTATATCTTGTTCAGGTTGTGAACTTGAACATAAGAACTACTAGATGGAGTAAGAGAAAGATTGGGGGAAGATGATGAAATTCTATCCTTAAAGGAAAATATATTCTAAAAGTAAACTGCATCTCTAGTTTCTATAATTGTATTATTAGATATTTTATTTACTTCAAAATGAGTTACAAGAAATCTATTAGCATTACTGTCTATTTCATATCGTATGAACATAACATCTACAGTCTTAGGTCCAATCTTTCTCTTTTTTGGTTCAGGAATTCCTACCTTAGCCAGACATCCCCAAACTTTGAGATAATTGATCCTAGAGTTCGGCCTTTCCATAAATCATATGGTATCTTATCATTAGACTTACTGTGTATCCTATTAAGAATATAATAGCCTGACAATAAGGCATCTTTCCACAGATTATCAGGAGCACCTGAGCTGAGAAGCATGGCATTTACCATATCTAACATAGTGCGATTATTTATTTCAGCAACTCCGTTGGACTATGGTGAATAAGGAGCAGTAACCTCATGAATAATTCTATGTTCTTCATAGAAGTTAGTCATTTCATTTGAGGTATACTCTCCACCACGATCTGATCTAAGAATTTTAATCTTTTTATCTAACTGATTTTCAGCTTCAGATTTATAGACCTTGAATCTGTCTAGAACTTTATCTTTAGTTTTAATAAGGTAGATATAACAATACTTTGAATGATTATCTATAAAAGTGACAAAGTATTTCCTACCACCTCAGGTCAAAACTTTATTGGAATCACATACGTCACTATGAATGAGTTATATAAGGCAGAAATCCTTTTGGACAGATCTGAATGGTAGTCTAGTATGTTTGGCTTGAACACAAATCTCACATTTGTGTTTATCATCTATTGGAGTCTTAGGAATAAGATCTAAGTTTATCATTCTTGTAAGAGATCCTAAATTCAGATGACCTAGTCTGTCATGCCAAACATTGGAGGATTCGACATTAGCGACAACAAGAGAAGGATTTGATATTTTATTCATAGTACTCAAAATAAAGAGTCCATCCTTTACACATTTTTTTTCTACAAAAATCCATTCTTAGAAAAAACTACTTTATTAGCCCCCATTACAATCTTATATCTTGAGGCTATAAGTAGAGACCTACTAACTAGATTTCTCCTAATCGATGGCACATGAAGCACATCATGGAGACGTAAAATTTTCTCCGATGTTATCTTCAGATCTATTCTTCCTCTTCCTACAATCTGTGTCGTTGAGCCATCTCTTAGAGTCACACATCCTCCACCTGATTCCTGATAGTTTGAAAATAACAGTGATAAAATGAAACGTAAACATTAGTTCCAGAATCCAACCACCAATCATTAAAATGGTAAGAAACATTTATTACAGGTTGATAGCTTACAGACCTGAAAGAACTAGAAGATTTATTCAGAATCATGTTAGCCTTTGGCTTGTTTGAGCATTTCCCTTTGAAGGAGGTCTTGATAGCTTCTTTCTTCCTATGGAAGCAGTTGATGGCCATATGGTTTATTTTACCACACACAAAACAAAATCTCTTCTGATCCCGAGTCTCACCAGAGTTTCTAGGTTTATGAGATTGTTGGTGATGAGGGTTTTATGTGGATGAAAACTGTGCTTCTTTTTGAAGGAGTTTTTCTTGGGTTTGAGATGGTGATTAAGCTTAGGTTTGCCATGGGCTTCTATAAGGTTTACATTATGTTTAGAATCAGTCTTAGGCTTTAATTTTAACCTAATCTATTCTTTTGTTCTAATTCTCTTTAGGACTTGAGAATATGTAAGATCTCCTTGTAAATGTGTAAGTTCTTTGGCAGTATCAGACCAAGAAGGAGGGAGTTTGTCTATCAAGCATGCTATTTTACGCTCAGTAGAGAAGAATGTACCTTTGGCTTGAATATGCCTAAGGTATTCATGGATTTGGTTATTCATAGGTTTATTATCTATTATGACATATCTGTTGAATGTGGAAGAATTAAAATTTTGAATTCCAGCATCATCACAACCATATTCGTCTTCCAAGGCATTCCAGAGTGCTTTAGCACTTTTGTATTAAAAAAATGTCATAAAGAGACTCAAACAAAGCGCTTAAGATTCTGTGGAAACAATGGTAATCTATTTCCTTAGAGGTCTTGGGTTTGGTGGAAGATGAGGGCTTGGATACCCCTATGTCAGACTCAGTATCACCCGAATCATTTGTGATGAGTTGGAACCATCAATAGCAGAGATTAATCCTAGAGTTGTGAGCCAAAACTTCATCTGGCTCTGTCACATCTTGAAGTAAGTGCCAGTAAACTTAGAGGGTTTAGTAGTGAAGGTCTCTTCTTTAATAGTCATGATTTATAGAAGTCTGCAAAAAATTATATTTATTCAATAAAGATGAATATTGTTCAGGAATAATAGTTTGAATGATCTTGATAATCAACCTTTGAAACTTTAAATTTTCCAAGTTTTGATAAGCTTGGGTTAGATGAGGAGCCGGTTCCAAGCTAGTGGAGGTCCACAAGGGATGATTAAATACCGTGTTGCTTAGGGTTAATTAAGTCCGGTTGACAGAAGAACCCTTTCGACTTGTACCCAAATAAATTTCTACTTTTAGAACTTTAGAATTAAAGGAATTTGCAAGATAAATAAACTATTTTCTTTTTTCTAAATTGAAATATTGAATAATCCAAAACTAGTAATGTCACAAATGTACTAATTCAGTACTGCTTGTGAAAATAGCTAGTTTCTAAAGTCACAATTGTTAATAGTAGTCGTATGTAGTGATATTTGTTATTTAACCAATTAATAACAAATTTGTTATTGATATGACAAATATTTGACAATTAGTAAATAATTAGTTAACAATATCCAACGAATGTTTGTTAAACAATATACTACTGATATGAGGACAAGTGTATATCAATATTTGTTAAACAATAAGTTACGACAAGCAACGCATTTATGCTAATTTAATAGGAGTGCAACAGATATTTGTTCAACAATATGTTATTGACAATATTTGTGGCAACTTTAACGTGTGACCACAAAAATAACCTTTAACTCAAAAAAAAAAAAAATCTAAGATAATCTCTAACGAATATTTATGCCACAAAATTATGTAAAGAAGGCAATAATTTTTTTTAAGAAGAGTGTTGCAAAATGTAGTTGAATATTTAGCGGGTCACAAATGGACAACAATACATAAAAATTGTTATAGTGTATTTATCGGAATTAAATATTGCTAAAAAATTATTCTGTTTGCAGTAGAAGATGGGAAGACAAATTTGTGAAATGTTTGTCTATAATATATAAATTGAATAGTGAGCAACAATAAATCTTCTGTCTACCAATATATATATATATATATATATATATATATATATATATATATATATATTAAGCCAATGACCTCTAGCTCAAGTGGTTAGAGTGAGGCACATCCTCCCAAGATGTTGCGGGTTCGAGCAACGGGAGAAGCACATTTAATTCCATATGGAGGAATAAATGTGAGTGCGGGCCGGATGCGGTGAGATACAAGTGCTGGTGCGGGCCTTCGGGTCGAACCTGATGTGGTGAGATACAAGTATGGGTGCGGGCCTTCGGGCCGAGTTTTGTATGCCTTCGGGCCAGGAGTCTGTAACACAAATACCTGTTCCAAAAAAAAACATTCAATTCAAAACAAATTACAAATATATATATATATATATATATATATATATATATATATATATTAAAATTCCCGTGAGAGGAAATATGTTATATTAACAGTAATCAAATATAATGATAACAATATATTTAGAAAGGAACAAAATTAACTCTTAGATTGTTAGAAAATATTTTCTTTTCTCCTTTCGAAATCTGCAAACAAAATAAACAAAAAATTAAAAGGTTACCGGCCTCCGGGGAAGTCGCGCACGTAGCACTGTCCTAAGAGTTAATCCGGATCTATGTGCAGACTTTGTCTGGATGCTCCTAGTGGTAAAATCTCCGTTCTACCGGTCTCCTCGTTGCACACAACTTGGGAAGCGTGACTTTGAACTTAGCTCTGCCCAGAGGAAGGAAGAAGAACATAAAAGCTTCGAAAAGAAAGAATTTGGGAGAGTTTTCGTAGGAATTTCTGTGTTGAAGAAATGACGAGAATGACCTCAATTTATAGGTTCTGAATACTCTCTACGGACATAAAATAATGGATAATTAACTCGAACGTTACAAAATAAAAAACAATAAAAAATGAGATTCATTGAACCTGGACAGAAATAAATGTACCCAACGTTCAAAATATTTAAAGATGAATTTAATGAGCTGCAAAAAAGTTTTTAGGGTCTCAATTCGAACCCGAAGAAGGAATCGAATCGGCATTCGGCGCCAGCAGATGTGGGCGCGTACCCGCACCCGTTACGCGCGCCGAACCGAGCCGAGCCGGGCGGCGGCGGCAGCGCGTGCGTGTCGCCCATAGAGCTCTCACATAATACTTTAATGAAGTAACAAGGAGCAAAGCAATATATGCACAGTTAACTCTACACCACATCCGATTTGGGACTATAATGGATTTGGTTTTTGAGTCAAAAGAATTGCAGCAGCATCAACAACATCATCACCATTTGAACAGATCCTTCAGAAGTTGAATGAGCTTGCTAGTACCACCTAACCCACTGCAACTATATCAAATCTAGGTAATCATGCTCTTGTCGCAACCCAGTCACCATCTACCTCTTGGATCATCAACTCAGGAGCAAGTTCCCACATGTCTGGTATACTTCTCTCTTTCATAATCGTCTTCCCATGAAAAAGAATATTATCTTGGCTGATGGGTCTACTCGTTTTGTGCTTGGGAAATGTGTCATTCAACCTACTCAATCACTATTATTGAAAGAATCATTATATGTGCCTACATTTCTATTTAATTGGGTCAGTTAACCAAATTTCTTCAATGTTCTATGGCATTTTCTTCTAATACATGTTTTTTTAGGACCTCAGGACGAAAGAGATGATTGGCTCGGGACATGAAAAATATGGGCTGTATTACTTTGATCTACCTGGAAAGTCTCACTTCTGTTTCCATTCTCTCTGCAGTGGCATTATCGTTTGGGGCATCCGTCGTTGGTTAAACTGCGTCAAATTATTCCTGGTTTAGGTCATGTCTCTAGTCTTGAGTGTGAGACTTGTCAATTGGGCAAGCATCACGGTAGTTCTTTTCCTCCTCGTAGTAAGAGTCGTCAGTTAGAGTCTTTTGATCTTGTTTATTCTGATATTTGGGGTCCTTCTCGGGTCAAAAGTCCAAAATGATTTCAGTATTTTGTTACATTTATTGATTATTATTCTAGAATAATTTGGTGTTATTTATTGAAAGAAAGATCTGAGTTCCCAGATGTATTATCAACTTTTTATAATGAAGTATATGTTCAGTTTAATAAATACATCAAGATTCTGCGTTCTGATAATGCTTTGGAGTATACTCAATCTTCTGTGCACAAGTTCTGTGTTGATCGTGACATGATTCATCAAACTAGTTATGTCCACAACTCTCAACCATGGTTTAAAGTATCGGCCGATACCAATCCGATACGGCCGATATCGATACGGTTTGGCATGTCCCTATCCGATACCGACCGATACCCGATACTTACCGATACCAACATTGAGGGTCTCTTTTCCGGTCAATTCGACAAAGAAAATTAAATAAAAACGACAATCATTAAGGGTTTAAAGCATAATAAGATTGTAAAAACATGTAAAAAAAGAAAATCAATCTATTATATGTAAACCAATCGCTAAGGGTGATTACAATATTATTTAATTTCAAAAGTACTATGAAATAACATTGAAAATACTTAAATTATGCCTAAATGTATAAAATATATGTTTTTAAATGTTAATAATTTATTAATAATTATTTTTTTCCGATACCAAAAAATTCGATACTCCGATCCGAAACCGCCGATACTACCGATATCGCCGATACCAATTCTCGTAGGAATAGTCCGATACCGATACTGTGAACCTTGCTCTCAACAAAATGGTATTACCGAACGAAAAAATCGACACCTTTTAGATGTGGCTCGAACTCTCATGTTTAATATGCATGTCCCAAAGCAGTATTGGGCAGAGACTGTTATTACTGTATGTTTTCTAATTAATCGCATGCAACAAAATTCTATTTTTCATGTTAAATTCAGATGTCTCACCTTTTTCTTTACCTTTTCGAGTGTTTGGGTGTGTCGTTTTTGTTCATAACTTGGAACCTAATCGTGATAGGTTGGGTCTGAGATATCTAAAATGTATCTTTCTCGGTTATCCTCGTACTCAAAGAGGTTATCGTTATTACAGTCCACTGACATACAAATATTATGTCAGTACCGATGTAACATTTTTTGAGTCTATCCCTACTTTTCTTCAGGAGGTCGTGGTATTCCTTTTACACCAGATTTAATATCTTCCATACCACTTCTAGTCATTGCTGAATCAGTTTCTGTCTCCATTCCTCCCTTACAGGTTTATCAGAGATCCAAGGACTGACCAGTGATTTAGCCGAATTCAGCCCTCAATCAATCAGCTTTCGTGCCTGAGGTTCCTACTTCCATTCCCACAGATACAAATGATCTTTCCATTGCTCTCAGAAAAGACAAATGACCTAGTACCATACCGTCTAAGTACTCTTTCTAATTATGTTTCATTACACTGTATTTCATCACCTATTCATGCATTTGCTGCTTCATTATCTTCTACATTCATCCCTACAACTTACAAACAGGCTATGTCCTCTTCTAGTTGGAAAAGTGCAATGGATGATGAAATGTCTACTTTACATCAAAATCAGACTTGGAAGCTTACATCACTTCCTGATGAGAAGCAGATAGTGGGTTGTAGATGGGTATACACTGTTAAGTATCATCCTAATAGTTCCGTTGATCGCCTCAAAGCACGGTTGGTTGCCAAATGATACACTCAGACATATGGTGTGAATTATATGGAGATTTTTTCTCTAGTGGCTCGACTGAACTCAGTCCGAAATCTTATTTCTGTGGTGGTTAATCACAATGGCCTCTGTATCAGTTGGACATCAAGAATGCTTTCTTACATGGTGACTTACAGGAGGAGGTTTATATGGATCAACCATCGGGTTTCGTTGTCGCAGGAAATGACAAACTCTTATGTCGATTGAAGAAAGCATTATATGAACTGAAACAATCATCTCGTGCTTGGTTTGACAAGTTTAGTTAAGTTCTCATTCAATATGGCTTTCGGTGCACTACATCTGATCATTCGGTGTTTTGCCATTTTCTTCCTCAGCAGGAATTATCGTGTTGATTGTTTATATTGATGATATTATTATCTCTGGGTGTGATTATGCTGGAATTGAGAACTTGAAAGCCTACCTTAGTCGTCAATTTCATACCAAGGATTTGAGTCTTCTTCCACTACAACAAATATGGCTTACAATAGTATGTGCCAAACGCTATAGAAAGCCTTCTATAGCGTATTTTGTCCGCTATAATTGTCCCTGCTATAGTATATGAACGCTATAACATATATAGCGTTCTTGAATGCTGTAGATGGATTATAGCGTTCATGAATACTGTGGATGGTTTACAGCGTTCTTGAATATTGTAGATGGATTATAGCGTTCATGAATATTGTGGATGGTTTATAGCGTTCGTGAATGCTGTAGATGGATTATAGCGTTCATGAATGCTGTGGATGATCTATAACGTTCTTGAACGCTGTTGATGAATGATAGCGCTCATGAATGCTTTGATGGTTCATAGCGTTCTTTAATGCTGTTGATTTATTATAGCGTTTCTGAACGCTGTCGATTTTTTATAACGTCCAGGAACGTTGTTGATTATTTATAGCATTCCTGGATGCTATTGATGTATTATAGCGTTCAAGACTGCTATTGATTTACTATAGCTTTCATGAATGATGTAGAATTTAATAGCGTTATTTAATGTTGTTTATTTATTATAGCGTTCGTCATATGCTATCGTGATTAATAGCGGCCAACAGTTCAAAATGATATGTACCAATAGCGTTTTGGAACGCTATTACATTTTGACGTTTTGAGTGCTATAAATCTGCTACACAATTTCATATATGAATAACCTGTTCTGTATCATATACAATTAACTAGTGCATCACATACAATTAACCATATAAAAATTCATGCTGAGTCGCAATTTTGATTTGAACAATTTCAATTGCAACTTCCATTTCGATCAATCAATATATAGAAAAGGTTTGCCAAAATAAATAAATTCATACATTTTTTATTAAAACATTCAAGATGTACAAAAAGCTGTTGTACGCCTAAAGTAATCGAAATAGTAGTCCAAAATAATTTTTTTATCTAAAAGAATCCAAGATGTACAAAATGTTTGTAACCTAACGCTAGTCCAAAATTCAACTAAACCATTCCATTTCCATACAAAATGTCTATAGGCCAAAATGCAGCTCGATCGACTCTTTCTTTCTAGCTTATATCCACAACCATAAAAAATTTATACGCCAACCTACACAAAATTGAGAAAAAAACACATTAGCATTATTATATAAAAAATAAATTTACACAAGATCATGTATCCATTAATTTCATAAACATTTATCTTTGTTGCATTTGTATTCTAGTATTCCTCATACTTTTCTAACGATCTGGTATCAATTTATATATGTTAACTATATGCCAGAATACACACTAAGATGCAATACATCTACAAAACCTTTGTAAGAAAAAAGTTGGACTAGGAAGAGTGTATGTGTATAAAGGTAGGAATTGGTTTGTAATAAGGTAGGAAACAACTGTCTATGCGTTTTAAGGCTTCTTTCGTGATTCAATCTATACTCTCTTCTTTCATGATTCAATTTATACGCTCTCATTTTTAGTATACAACACCTGATATTTGAATGAGCCCAACTTTTGCTACATATTCTGTACATATATAACTAGAACATAGTGTGAAGTCAGTTGACGGGTTTACAACATGACATACAATAATGCTACATCAGATCTGGAAGTGTAGGATACAAAAAAATGTCAATTTTTATACTACAATATACTGTCTCTACTTTTATAGCGGGGATACTTGAACGCTATAAAAAAAACTGCTATTGTAGGTCCTATTTGTTGTAGTGTTCATTATTTTCTTGGAATCGAGGTTGCTCGTTCTAAGAAGGGTGGTGTGTATCTGTCACAACGCAAGTATGTTCTAGACTTGCTCTCCGAGACTGGGATATTGGAGTGTCGGCTAGTTGAGACACCTATGGATTATCATGACAAGCTTGATGCTGACAGGGAAGAGTTATTTGACGATGTCGGACAATATAGAAGGTTGGTTGAAAAACTTATATATATCTTACTAGTACTCGACCAGACATCACATATGCCGTCGGAGTAGTTAGTCAGTTTATGCATGCTCCTCGGCAACCACATTGGAAAGCTATCTCTCGCATTCTTCGTTACTTAAAAGGTGCACCTGAAAAATGTTTATTGTACAAACCTTCCCGGTCGCTTACAGTAATGGGATTCAGTGATGCTGATTGGGCAGGAAGTCGCAATTACAGAAGCTCTACTTTTGGTTATTGTACATTTGTGGGTGGCAATCTTGTCACGCCGCGGAGTAAGAAGCAGAATGTTGTAGCTCGTTATAGTGCAGAGGTTGAGTACCGTGCGATGGCTCATACAGCTTCTGAGATGATGTGGGTCAAGTCTCTTCTTCAGTAAACGGGGATTATGATTCCCATTTCGATGGAGATGTATTGTGATAATCAGTTAGCAATGTTTATCGCAAGTAATTCGGTATTTCATGAACGCACAAAGCACATCGATGTGGATTATCATTTTGTTTGTGATCTGTTGCTGAAAAAGGAGATTGTCACTCCTTATGTTCTGTCAGAAGAATAATTAGGAGATATTTTTGCCAAAACCACTTGCACGTGGTCCATTTTCTGTTTTATGTAGCAAGCTGGACATGTCTGATCTATATGCTCCAGCTTGAGGGAGGATGTTAGAGGTATTTTTCATTATTTAGTATAATGGGCTTTAGTCCCACATTGGGTAGAGTAAGAGGAGAGGAGGTTAGCCTCTCCTATATATATGTAGTTCTATCGCTTCAATAAAGATCTTCCCATTATTATTATTCGCTACTTATCTACAGTCAAAATTGACAAAGAAGTACACTTAACTAGCAAGTTTTACTACAGTTATCTTATATTGCAATGTAATGCGGTATTCATACTCCTCTTTTTGATAGTTGTCAAACTATATTGTTAACTATTTCATGACCCCATACGTGAGAGAGCGATTATCATTATGATTGTTCTCGGTATTGTTTCTCATGTTGATATTGTTCTTGTGATATTATTGTTTCTCGTAATCATGATCTTTTGATTGATGGGGAATGTAGTTGTTAGGCACGTGAACTACTTACAGTCATGAACTCAAGGTTATGTGAGAGGCCAAATTTAGTTATTGTTATTTCTTTACTGAATCATGCACCTCATGTATAGTTGTTTGAGTCCTAGCCTGTTCACATGCGAGAAAGTTGTGTACTAAAATACAAATGAGCACCTTATAAGTATGTCTTTCTATTACTTCCTTGCATATTGTTATAGATCTTGTTGTGGTTAATTTGGATATCATATTGTTAGCTTGTTCATAATGTGATCATTATTCAGTCGTTACTTGTCATAAAACACATTTTGTAGCCTTACTTGTTTGTATATGTATTTGTTCAGTCATAATTGGACAACATAATATGACAACGTTAGACGGCAACTTCTACTCGAAATATTCTGCATCGTATGATTAGATGATAATCTTGCTATCGATGTATTGCTTAGAGATTCTTAGGCCATCTCCAATGGGGGTTCTATCTCCCCTATTTCTATGATAGAAATTCATTTTTAAAAAATTTCTTCCAATGGTGGTTTCTATGCCAATTTCTATCCTAGGTGACATGATGTAGGATCAAGAGTTTCTATGAGGGTTTCCACATCTAGAAACTCTCGTAGAAATTTTTCATCTCTCATACCAATTAATATTAGGTCTTACACCATTAAATTGAACCATTTATTCTGTGACACCTAGGATAGAAATGGAAAACCATTGGAGAGTATATTTTTTGTGTATGCAATTTCTATGTAGAAACTCTACCAACTAGAATAGAAATTTTCATAAAATACAATGACAAGTAGGATAGAAACCCAATTTTAGAAATCCCCATTAGATGCCCTTAGTTTCGGAGATGCATATATTCCTTTCCATATGCTACTCTCTTTTATTTGCTCTAGTTATTTATTTTGAGCAGTTTATTCCCAATTTAGTAGACTATTATCGTTTTGGAGGTTGGATGTTGGACTCATATTGTTATCACCAGTTGTGTGAATGATAGTTGCGATATGTTATGTGTTGAGAACGCGGCGTGATCCGAACCGGAGTTGGCCTATGAGGTGCGATATTGAATTGGGCACATATGCCTTAAAAGAGAATTTTCGTAAGGCCTGAACCAATTCCAATTATCTACACCTCAGGATCCCACCCCCTATCCGATGTGAGACTAAATTACCAACGCCATTGTCACTCCCTTTTGAGGACTCAACCAGAAACGAGATACAATCCGACAATCTTCACCTTTAGCTCGTTTTTGCTAGCCGAATAACCTTAGTACCCTTGCTACATTTGCCCGTTCCCGCTAGCTGAACCACCTTAGCACCCTGCTACCTTAGCACTCCTGCTACCTTTATTTGTTTCCGCCAGCCGAGCACTCAAGAGATCTAACATATTGTCATCTCGATCCGTCCGACCACATAACCAAACCGACACGTTCATCCACACCACCGTTGTGTGCCAACCACAACGTCTTGCTCCACCTTGGACGCGTCAAACCCACCTTTGAAGCCAATCCCGTTTATCCGTGTATACGTATGGACGTTCAGCACCATCTATCTCTAACCAATTAGAGCCCGTCCAAACCAACCCTACATGAATATAGTTCAAGGGTTCTAATCCTAATAGCACTCCTAGATATATAATAAAATCTATATTATTAATGTAACATAAAATATTATTCTATATCATTTATAGATATATAATTTGGAAATTCCAAATACTAGGATAATATCAAACTGCTACAAAAGTCATTATTAACATATAAAGTGAGTTAAAATGTTAGATTTTTTTTTTAATCATAACTCTACTACAAAATATATAAAATCAATTATTGAAAATTAATTTACATCAAATATAAAATACAAAGTTCCTAATGAATTCATGTAGGTTTAGGATTAGTAATCCACTACTAAGTAGACATAACCAAAAACGTAGAAAACAAAAATTAATCATGAATAATTCATTAAAAATGTAAGCAATAGATTCCTACAATTTAAAATACATATAGATATTGTATTAAAATTCATGGATGTTACAATGGGTATCAAACTTCTCTTCTTAGAATAATTTTACCAGAGTCCGAGGTATGTATAATATATCATTTGTAAGTAATTACATATTTAAGTAATTGCAGGGAGAGCCTATACAATCGCAAAAGATAAGGAAGAATAGAGATGAGTTCGACCACACTATGTGGTGTCAATCAAATATATTACATGGTTATCCTAAATAGTATTATGCCTACACTGGTTACAAGGGATTTAATTGTATCAAGAAATTTTATATCGTTAAGATCTTGTCTTAATCTTACTAAAAAAGACCTCTGCAAATATAGCTGGTGGATTTGTACTTAGACCATAGGATTACGTCTACATCATGCAAATTTTCTTGGATCATTGTTTTCACTTTTCTACCATGATAAATTGCCTACCACATGAGTAAACTCAATCAACAATAATGCTCATTAAAATTGTCAGTGAGGGAACCTTGTAGTTAAAGTTCATTGTAGAACTCAGATGTGATTTTCTGATATAATATTGATTGTGTGCTGTCATAATTAAGAAATATTCACATGGTCAAAAAATTGACATCTAGAGACTAAAAGGAGTGAGGAATAAGTTCTTTGCATATGTTCTCATTTGGGTATTGCTATATATTAGGCATAAACTGGAGACAGTTTTTTATCACATGGTTAAGAGCCAGTATAAATGTATTATTTATCGCTTGTGTTTTGTAAGAAATCAGCAGCACTTCTGAGGCTTGAAAAGCAAGGATTGCATTTATAGATTGTAACACCCTGTTTTCTGAAATTGGGGATTTTTGAAAAATTTATTATTTTTATTATTTATTAGTGGTATTTTAGTCATGGTATGATTTTCTGGTGATTTTAGTTAGATTAAACCATTTTCTAAGTCATGCTAAGTCATGACTTATGACTTTGTGATTTTGGTTAGTATAACTTAGTGTAAACCCTAGTTTTCTCTAACCTAGAAGTTGCCATGACCATGATAGCTTAGCCATAGGCTTAGAATATCAAATTTGGGTTTTTTGACCAAAAGGGTATTTTGGTAATTTTCTAGATTTAATTTGTGATTATGTGATTTTAATATTATTTAATACTTGGTAGGTCTCATGATTAGTTCCTAACCTATCCTACCCTAAACTAGTAGTTAGCCCCTAACCTAGAATCATTAGGGTGATGTTTAGGTCATGGGTTAAAGTAGATAATATCTAGATATTTGCTTTATGGATATTTTGCACAAAACATGCAAAATATCACAACCCCTTTACCAAAAGTCCATGACTTAACCTAGAAGGAAGCCAAGGACACCCCCCCCCATGTCTTGGCCGGCCAAGGGGTACCCCCCTAGCTGGTACACACTCCTATATAACCCCTTGGATTAATTCATGAAGAAATTACATGAAATTTAATCCACAAAAATTCCCTTTCCTTTCAACTTTCATAACTTGAGCTATTTTGATCCAAATTGACTCTAGTCTTTTGCATTGGAACCCTACAACATCTAGGGAGCTAAGGGAAGCAAGAAATCTAGAATTTGGGAGCTTGGGCATCGTCGAGTTCGAGATCACAACACCCTCTTTTCATTGATTTTCCTTGGAATTTCACCAATAGGTAAATATGTCCAAACCTAGTCTAATTCCTGTTTTTATTTCATAAATGCATTCATATAGGGATAACAATACTGTGGGTAAAGTTTGGTGGGATTTTGATGTGATTTGGTGTCCGTATCGGACACGTATCATGGGTTTAATATAGGTGTTTGGTTGAATGCCTCAAAGGAGAGGACTTCCAGTTTTTACAAAACTTTTTATACAAAAACCTAGTCCTAGGTTTCCTAACCCTAACCCTAGTCTTCTGCACTCAAACCAATGCGGTGTCCGTGTCCAAATTGGACGCGAACCCGACAGGACACACTGTGCACAAGTGCACAGTAATGCCCTGCTACCCGACACCTAGTGTGCACAGCACAGACTACTTGGACACGTGTAACTCGACACAGACGAGGGGGCATTGTCTGCGAACATGCCCCCAAAGTATCGTGTGGTGTCGTGTCGTGTCGAGTGAGAAAACTCACTCGCACTGGACACGCACTGGTCACGCACACACGCACAGACACCAACTTCGAGTGTCTCGTGTCGCACGGACACGACACGATGACACCTCGTAGTGACACGAGAGTGTAGCCCTATACGTGGCGTACACGTGGACACGAGCACGTGGTGCTTCGTGTCCTGTGTCGTGTGTACGACGCGTGTAACCGCGTGCACGACGTAGTCGTAACACGCGTGTATCAGTCGTGTTTTCACGACTGATACGCTGTTAGTTCTGTGTCCACGCGTGTCGTGGACACGTGTCAGGCTGTGGGATGTGTAGCCCTATGTGTGGGCTACACGTATGCACGACCACGAGACGTGTCGTGTCTCGTGGTGTGTCCACGAGTGCGTGGAATGCGTGCACGACGCTGTTTTCGTGTGCACGTATCAGTGCTTACCCGATGGACTGTTTTGGGTGTTTGGACACGTGAAAACGTGTCGTGGTGTCGTGTCAGTGTCTTGGGGATCCTAGAGTATCTATGGGGTGTCAGTTACCAACCCTTGGTTGGGAGTCTTAGCTCGATTTAGTATGGGTAATTCGATTTTCCCCATTTCAGTGCACTGTGCACAGTTCACAGTTTTGGTTTATTTCCAGTTTTTGGAAATCGAATTTCGATTCGATTTTGTTTATGTTTAATACATTAGACTAGTGTATTTTAGTGTGTAGATGTGAAGTGCATAGGTATTTGTGAGGGTAGGTCGAATTTGGGGAGATTTGGTTGTGTGTGTGTGAAGTTATATGTATATACATATATGTATGTATATGTGTTATGTATGTGTGTGTGTGGTTCTGGATTGGTTCCAGAATTCCTGGAACAAAACCCCTCCTTCTCACTGTCTTTCATTCCCTCTCTCTCATTCAGTCTCTCTCTCTTCTTCCCTCTCTATATATATATTATATATATATATGAGTTTATATATATATATAGGTATATATATATATATATTGATATATATATATATATATTTGTATTAGTTTTCATATAGTGATTATATATATATATATGTATGTGGGTTTGTATTGTATATAGTATCCATATATGGGTATATGGGTAGTAGATAGATATATATCTATATATAGATATATACATATATATATGATTTCTAGTATAGGTTTATGTGAAACCTATGACACTGGCCTATGGCCTAGGATTATTGGCCTATGGTTGGGGCTAGCCCTAATGACCCAAAAACCCATGTTGACCCTTGTTGACTGAAAGTTGACCAAAGTCAACTTTAGGGCAAAGTTGACCTAGATCACCTAGAAATGACTAGGAATGACCTAAATCAACTAGTTTGACTAGTTTGACTAAAACCCTAACTAGTTTGACTAGTATTGACTTAACCTTGACTAGTTTGACTTTAGAGTTGACCAGAGTTGACCAAGAGTTGACTTTTGACCAGATTGACCTAGAATCATGTAGTTTGCATAGTAGACTTCATATTTACTATTTAGAACACATTGTGACTTGTGTTGCTCTGATCAGGAGCAAGACACCTCTCCTCAGACTGCATATTCTCTACAGACATTCATACAGCAGGCGAGTACATTCTCTGACCGTTTCATACTTGTTCAGGCTTTACTTCTCGCTCTAGATTACTTTACTTGTTGCTGTCACGTTGGTAACACGGATTGGTACTATATGGATCTTTACATGAGATGTTATCCCCCTCGGGAGCATCGGGTACTTCATGTTATGTGTGTTTCACTATCATCATGTACTCCTATGCTTTCATTATTCATGTACACTCATGTGATCATGTACTCTCATGTTTACTGAGCTCTCATGTATACTATCATGTGCACCCTTTTATGGGCCCCATGTGATATCATGTACAATAACGTAACTTGTATAGATCCTTGTGTATTGATTGGGGTACGGGGGAGTAGAAGTGGACATGTGAATAATTCCAAAGTAGTGTAGTCATGTACAAACTCAGTAGTATAGTCATGTATAAATTCTAGCCATTCACATGCCTATCTTGTGCTCTACATCACTAGTCACTACAGTTCTCTATATACAGTAGATATTTCATTACAGCTATCTCTTTTACAGCGTATATTTCCTTTCAGCAGTTCATGTATCTTACTCTATTGCCTGTATCGTATTTCCTAACCTGATATGCACTGCGTGAGATGTATTGTGCTCGTTCCCGTCCTGATTGGACCTGTTGAAAATATTACAGAGGATGAGGATGAGGCCCTGGTGTCTACCTATTATGGAGCAGGACTAGATGATACTTGTATTGAGGACCCTCAGCAGGTTCCACCTACAGCTGAGGAGGATGTTCCAGTAGTCTAGACCAGTTTAGTCTAGGCAGTCTTTTCTATATTTACTTTTTGTCTCACATTCTGTGTTGTATTTTGAGATGTGGAGATGTATAGACTCTTAGACTTATTGTATTATGAGTTAACATTCTGGATGTTATGTATCTTAGACACTTAGTCTTATTTCATCTATGCTATGGTTCTCTTTGAGTTACTATCTATCTGTTCTTCGTTCTTCTACCCTAGATGTGATTGAGATTGTTTTCTATTTGTCACCTCCATTCGGAGAGTATAAACTGTACAGGTACCTTATACTGTTAGATGATTTACCTAGGACAGCGTTCTACCGCCGACACTGCGGCGTAGGCTGGACGTACCCACTTCTCGTGCCCTTACTCTAGGGTGCGGGTCGTGACACGTTTTTAGTGGTGGCCCATGCAGGTCGAGTTTATGTAGTGATATTCGAACTAGAGTATCACTACAGCCTGTGATAGGATTAAGGAATAGGCTTAGAGAGAGTGGATACTCAATCACAAGTTAGGAAAAATTTTCATGGATTTGAATCTACTGACTTTGTTCAAATCTATATAATCTATTTCATATTGTCCTTTGATACTATCATCCTTGTACCGTTATTGACTTCCTTATTGATCTGTCTTCAGGATGGTGGAGACACGATCGCAGCGACTCGGTCCAGGTGATACTACTGAGAGGTCTGCCACCTCTCGTCCAGCTCACCAGGACCCGGGGACTGCAGCTCCCCATACTCCAGCTCATGTGGGAGCTTCTGCCCCAGTTGGGGGTGCACCTCTTACTATTCAGGGGGTCATTCCAGCTACTCCAGACATGCCTCCCCCGCAGTTTCGTCAGCCTCAGTTTCAGCCGGAGTATCAGCAGCAGCAGCAGCAGCAGTACCAGCAGCAGATGCCATCTGGATATGTGTATGCTGCGCAGATGTTTTCATATTTCCAGCAGTTCCTAGAGTCGCAGCAGACCCAGCAGCAGCGTCAGACGACGGCATTTACAAGAGGCATTGATGATGTCCATCAGCTGGCTACAGCGACGATAGAGAGGTTGGCAGCCCAGCCGCAGGGAGGAGCAGGACCGCCGCGACAGCAGAGGATTCCAGGTATCCAGGACTTCAAGAAGATGAACCCCAGGGACTTCTTGGGAACAGAGGGGATACTTTATGCTGATGACTGGATCGAGCACATTGAGGAGATCTTTCGACTGGCGGAGATACCAGTCGGACTCCAGGTCGAGGCAGCTGCCAGCCAGATGCGGGATCTTGCCCGTACCTGGTATCAGACGGATCCGAGAGTAGGTACTCCAGGGCAGGCATGGGGAGCTTTCAAGGAGCTCTTCAAGGGGAAGTTTTTCCCAGATCAGGCAGTCGGCGCTTTGGAGACACAGTTCGAGAACCTGGTTCAGGGGAACCAGACCGTAGAGGAGTACGCCGGTGAGTTTTGCCGGTTGAGCAGATTCGTGGAGGGCCTTAGCGAGGCAGCGAAGGCGAGGAGGTTCAGGAAGGGCTTGGTCAAGGAAGTCAAGTCCTTGACCAAGAGTGAGAGGAGTGCCACATTTGAGGATATTCTAGCAGGAGCGATGGCGGCTGAGGATGATCTTGAGCTGAAGCTCAAGAGGGGCCGCGACACCCAGGGAGCTGGCAGCAGTGGAGGACAGGCCAAGAGGCCTCATTTTCAGCACCAGCAGCAGAGGCCATTCCAGCAGCAGAGGCCATTCCAGCAAGTGCAGCAGCCGAGGCACCAGCAGCAGGCACCCAGGCAGCAGGTCGTTAGTTGCACTTTCTGCAAGAAGTCGGGACATGGATGGGGTGAGTGCAGGAAGAGGTTGGGCTGGTGCCTAATATGTGGGGCAGCGGACCACCAGCTGAGGGAGTGTTCCCAGTTCACAGGCAGAGTAGCACAGGGAGCAGCACCAGGAGCAGGAGCCAAGGCTCCGGTAGGTCAGCAGCAGAGAGGACCATTACAGCCATAGCAGCAGAGATTTATGCAGTTTCAGCAGCAGGCTGGAAGAGGTCAGCAGGGGCGTGCTTACGCCATGACAGTTGAGGATGCTCAGGCAATTGGTGATGTGCTTGCAGGTTCTGTTCTTCTAAATTCCATTCCCACCTTGCTTCATTATATCTATCTTAAAATCCAATTCCATCTGCTCCTACCTATTCTTTATTAGTGATCAGTTTTGTCCTGGTAGTTCATTGGTTTTGTCGATTGTTTGTTGTTTCTTTATCTCTTACTTAGGAGTAGGAGTAGGAGTAGCTTTAGCTATTAATATAATTCTTGACTAACTCTTTTGTCAAGAACTTTCCTCTTAAATAAATTAATTTGTGTTATGCCTTTTGACTTAGAGTTGATAGAGTAGCTCTGACCATAGAATGGTGACCCTTTTAGTCCTGTGATTTATTGTTTCCTTACCTTCCTAGTCTATGCCCATGACCAGGACTATGTATCTTCCTTCATCATTCCACCCTTACTTATATCTTATGCTACAAATTTATCCTTAGTTTTACAAGCTTATCCTTTTCGAGCTTGATCATGATATATTTTATTGGGTGCGCACCCACTAACATATTGTCTAATCAGAACCGGCGCATGATGGTCTGATCAACCTATTGCATTTTGGTTCGCCTTTTTATATATTAATCTACGTGGATGTAGACACAGTTAAACTTACCCTAGAATCTTATCCGCAACAGCCTTGATGATTGTTGTTTCCTTACTTTCCCAATTAGGACACCTTATGACCTAAAACTGCTAGCCAATTTTTGGACATGACCCAGTATAGGTCTACTACCCATATTTTGCTTATTTGACCTTGTATGTTGCCTAGGTAGTGGCTTCGTCCCTGATTGTTGGAGGTTTGACCTAGGAGGAGTACGACCATCTAAATTTCGAGGACGAAATTATTTTAAGGTGGGTAGACTTGTAACACCCTGTTTTCTGAAATTGGGGATTTTTGAAAAATTTATTATTTTTATTATTTATTAGTGGTATTTTAGTCATGGTATGATTTTCTGGTGATTTTAGTTAGATTAAACCATTTTCTAAGTCATGCTAAGTCATGACTTATGACTTTGTGATTTTGGTTAGTATAACTTAGTGTAAACCCTAGTTTTCTCTAACCTAGAAGTTGCCATGACCATGATAGCTTAGCCATAGGCTTAGAATATCAAATTTGGGTTTTTTGACCAAAAGGGTATTTTGGTAATTTTCTAGATTTAATTTGTGATTATGTGATTTTAATATTATTTAATACTTGGTAGGTCTCATGATTAGTTCCTAACCTATCCTACCCTAAACTAGTAGTTAGCCCCTAACCTAGAATCATTAGGGTGATGTTTAGGTCATGGGTTAAAGTAGATAATATCTAGATATTTGCTTTATGGATATTTTGCACAAAACATGCAAAATATCACAACCCCTTTACCAAAAGTCCATGACTTAACCTAGAAGGAAGCCAAGGACACCCCCCCCCATGTCTTGGCCGGCCAAGGGGTACCCCCCTAGCTGGTACACACTCCTATATAACCCCTTGGATTAATTCATGAAGAAATTACATGAAATTTAATCCACAAAAATTCCCTTTCCTTTCAACTTTCATAACTTGAGCTATTTTGATCCAAATTGACTCTAGTCTTTTGCATTGGAACCCTACAACATCTAGGGAGCTAAGGGAAGCAAGAAATCTAGAATTTGGGAGCTTGGGCATCGTCGAGTTCGAGATCACAACACCCTCTTTTCATTGATTTTCCTTGGAATTTCACCAATAGGTAAATATGTCCAAACCTAGTCTAATTCCTGTTTTTATTTCATAAATGCATTCATATAGGGATAACAATACTGTGGGTAAAGTTTGGTGGGATTTTGATGTGATTTGGTGTCCGTATCGGACACGTATCATGGGTTTAATATAGGTGTTTGGTTGAATGCCTCAAAGGAGAGGACTTCCAGTTTTTACAAAACTTTTTATACAAAAACCTAGTCCTAGGTTTCCTAACCCTAACCCTAGTCTTCTGCACTCAAACCAATGCGGTGTCCGTGTCCAAATTGGACGCGAACCCGACAGGACACACTGTGCACAAGTGCACAGTAATGCCCTGCTACCCGACACCTAGTGTGCACAGCACAGACTACTTGGACACGTGTAACTCGACACAGACGAGGGGGCATTGTCTGCGAACATGCCCCCAAAGTATCGTGTGGTGTCGTGTCGTGTCGAGTGAGAAAACTCACTCGCACTGGACACGCACTGGTCACGCACACACGCACAGACACCAACTTCGAGTGTCTCGTGTCGCACGGACACGACACGATGACACCTCGTAGTGACACGAGAGTGTAGCCCTATACGTGGCGTACACGTGGACACGAGCACGTGGTGCTTCGTGTCCTGTGTCGTGTGTACGACGCGTGTAACCGCGTGCACGACGTAGTCGTAACACGCGTGTATCAGTCGTGTTTTCACGACTGATACGCTGTTAGTTCTGTGTCCACGCGTGTCGTGGACACGTGTCAGGCTGTGGGATGTGTAGCCCTATGTGTGGGCTACACGTATGCACGACCACGAGACGTGTCGTGTCTCGTGGTGTGTCCACGAGTGCGTGGAATGCGTGCACGACGCTGTTTTCGTGTGCACGTATCAGTGCTTACCCGATGGACTGTTTTGGGTGTTTGGACACGTGAAAACGTGTCGTGGTGTCGTGTCAGTGTCTTGGGGATCCTAGAGTATCTATGGGGTGTCAGTTACCAACCCTTGGTTGGGAGTCTTAGCTCGATTTAGTATGGGTAATTCGATTTTCCCCATTTCAGTGCACTGTGCACAGTTCACAGTTTTGGTTTATTTCCAGTTTTTGGAAATCGAATTTCGATTCGATTTTGTTTATGTTTAATACATTAGACTAGTGTATTTTAGTGTGTAGATGTGAAGTGCATAGGTATTTGTGAGGGTAGGTCGAATTTGGGGAGATTTGGTTGTGTGTGTGTGAAGTTATATGTATATACATATATGTATGTATATGTGTTATGTATGTGTGTGTGTGGTTCTGGATTGGTTCCAGAATTCCTGGAACAAAACCCCTCCTTCTCACTGTCTTTCATTCCCTCTCTCTCATTCAGTCTCTCTCTCTTCTTCCCTCTCTATATATATATTATATATATATATGAGTTTATATATATATATAGGTATATATATATATATATTGATATATATATATATATTTGTATTAGTTTTCATATAGTGATTATATATATATATATGTATGTGGGTTTGTATTGTATATAGTATCCATATATGGGTATATGGGTAGTAGATAGATATATATCTATATATAGATATATACATATATATATGATTTCTAGTATAGGTTTATGTGAAACCTATGACACTGGCCTATGGCCTAGGATTATTGGCCTATGGTTGGGGCTAGCCCTAATGACCCAAAAACCCATGTTGACCCTTGTTGACTGAAAGTTGACCAAAGTCAACTTTAGGGCAAAGTTGACCTAGATCACCTAGAAATGACTAGGAATGACCTAAATCAACTAGTTTGACTAGTTTGACTAAAACCCTAACTAGTTTGACTAGTATTGACTTAACCTTGACTAGTTTGACTTTAGAGTTGACCAGAGTTGACCAAGAGTTGACTTTTGACCAGATTGACCTAGAATCATGTAGTTTGCATAGTAGACTTCATATTTACTATTTAGAACACATTGTGACTTGTGTTGCTCTGATCAGGAGCAAGACACCTCTCCTCAGACTGCATATTCTCTACAGACATTCATACAGCAGGCGAGTACATTCTCTGACCGTTTCATACTTGTTCAGGCTTTACTTCTCGCTCTAGATTACTTTACTTGTTGCTGTCACGTTGGTAACACGGATTGGTACTATATGGATCTTTACATGAGATGTTATCCCCCTCGGGAGCATCGGGTACTTCATGTTATGTGTGTTTCACTATCATCATGTACTCCTATGCTTTCATTATTCATGTACACTCATGTGATCATGTACTCTCATGTTTACTGAGCTCTCATGTATACTATCATGTGCACCCTTTTATGGGCCCCATGTGATATCATGTACAATAACGTAACTTGTATAGATCCTTGTGTATTGATTGGGGTACGGGGGAGTAGAAGTGGACATGTGAATAATTCCAAAGTAGTGTAGTCATGTACAAACTCAGTAGTATAGTCATGTATAAATTCTAGCCATTCACATGCCTATCTTGTGCTCTACATCACTAGTCACTACAGTTCTCTATATACAGTAGATATTTCATTACAGCTATCTCTTTTACAGCGTATATTTCCTTTCAGCAGTTCATGTATCTTACTCTATTGCCTGTATCGTATTTCCTAACCTGATATGCACTGCGTGAGATGTATTGTGCTCGTTCCCGTCCTGATTGGACCTGTTGAAAATATTACAGAGGATGAGGATGAGGCCCTGGTGTCTACCTATTATGGAGCAGGACTAGATGATACTTGTATTGAGGACCCTCAGCAGGTTCCACCTACAGCTGAGGAGGATGTTCCAGTAGTCTAGACCAGTTTAGTCTAGGCAGTCTTTTCTATATTTACTTTTTGTCTCACATTCTGTGTTGTATTTTGAGATGTGGAGATGTATAGACTCTTAGACTTATTGTATTATGAGTTAACATTCTGGATGTTATGTATCTTAGACACTTAGTCTTATTTCATCTATGCTATGGTTCTCTTTGAGTTACTATCTATCTGTTCTTCGTTCTTCTACCCTAGATGTGATTGAGATTGTTTTCTATTTGTCACCTCCATTCGGAGAGTATAAACTGTACAGGTACCTTATACTGTTAGATGATTTACCTAGGACAGCGTTCTACCGCCGACACTGCGGCGTAGGCTGGACGTACCCACTTCTCGTGCCCTTACTCTAGGGTGCGGGTCGTGACATAGATTGACCATGTTAAACATGATTGCTAACTAATTGCATGGGATGTCCTGTACTCGTGTAGTGCACACTACTGAAAAGCCAGCAACCACACCTTCTATCCACCAGGAGTTGGTCCCTTGTTGTCATTGTCTTTATTAGGACTTCCCAAAATTTTCACCTTCCACTTTATCACCCACGTATGTTAATAACCTGCACAAATATCATTTATATTCCAAACAACATTGACATAACCAGATCTAACTGTAGTCTTGTTGGACCCAGTAGTCATCGACTCCAAATCTGAAAACAAAAATAGGTACTAGCTTCCTTGATAATGGTGTGATTTTGTGTAATTGATTTGATAAGAAGATAAAGGAAATCAATAATCATGAATAAATAAACTCGGAGGATGCTAGAAGAATTTAACACCAAACAAAGCATTCACTTGAACCAGGGAAGCAGCGACAAGTGCATTGAATCTAGAAGTCAAAACCCCTAAAGCATGAAAGGTAATATGTGAAGAAAATAAAGACTAATAGATCTCGACACACTTGAATGTAGAATCCTAGAATCAGATGTCTTTTATCTATATAATTCTGGCCTATTTGTAATTCATTGGGCTTCTTTGTTCATTGGGCTTCTTTGTTTTTTCTTTGCAACATTTGATTTCCTTGAAAAGCTCTATTCTAATGTTTATAATCCTAGGCCAATCAGGTTTGTAAAACTGGTACCATATTAGGCCATCTAACCACCTAACAAGTATATGATTCTTATATCTCAAATTTCTTTAGAAGTATCTCAAAAAGATAAAAAATAATAGAACAAGTATATATGGTTCATAAAGAATGTCTTTACTATACAATTATATCCCAATCAACGCATTATCAATTATACATTTGGTTTACCTTTTCTTTTTCAACATATTACTTTCACCTGGTACTGTTTTAGATAACAAGGATTCAGGAAAAGTTCAGAATCAGCAACATTCTGCTTCCATTGTTCGACAGTCACCACTTGAATACCAAGGACTTTTTGAACTGGGACTTGGTCAGTCCGTGGTATGCTTTCTTCCTTCTCACTTTGTAGTGTCAACAAGAAATTTCACGAGGGTGTGCTATCGTGCTCTTATCTAGCTCTAATTTGTGTTGTAGGTTGCTTCAAATTATTCTTACACTGACCAGTACTATGGGCTGTATGCTACCTACGGAACTAAAGCACCAGTTAGTATCTCTTTCTTTTTCCAAAGCTCAGTGTTCTCCTTTAAAAGTGATAATCTTTCACGAATAGATCTTTCCTCGGAGAGGGCATTATCTGCATGTATCAATCATTTCAAGTTACGTAATTGGTAGGCTAGATATAAAAAGTAGTATATATCATTTTGAGATCCAAATTAAAGTGTGAACAGTACATGGTTAACTGTTCCCCCCCTGGATTAATTATTGAATTTTGTTTCCTTTTTTTCCGTGATTAGCATCTTCGTCGCATGTAGTTTTAGGTGTGGAGGTTATATTATAGTACAAGTACTTGTATTTTTCCTCTTTTCTTTCCTTCCTCATGGTTCTGGCCACTAGAACTACAAGGAGATCAGCAAACTGTTATCTAGTGCTGAATTCTGTTGGGATCTTGACTAAAAATGCCATAGTTCTTCATCAACATATGATTTCCAAATCCTTGCCGCTATCTCCTGTTTTTGTGCTTTTTAATTAGATAGTCAGCCGCCGTATAAATCCACAACCTTATCTAGTGCTGAATTTTGTTGGGATCTCACAGCTCAAAGTTCCAAAGAGTCGTCATCTAGATTGATTTAGTAATTACTTTAGTAGCTTCCAACAGCTCCATCCTGTTGTTGATATTTGTTCTCACATTTGCTAGTAGTAAGAAATCTCCTCACTTGTAAGAGGAATTGTATATGCCGCCTTAATCTGATTAATACCCTTCAGAGACTGCTCTTAGATACATTCATGTGAAGACGAACCCCTGATGGGTATCATCCTGCCATAGGATGAAGCCAATGTCAGCCTTACCATCACTCAAGTGGGATAGTAAATTTAGCTTTAGTACGACTGGAGAAGTCCTTCGGGTGCAGCAGACTGGACGAGTCCACCTGCACAATTCTAGAATTATCAGGAGACAATGAAGAATCCTATGCTACCGCAGGTTGGTATTTGAACTTTACCTTAACTTGAATCAAAGTTACGAATTAATCCATTTAATTGGGTAGCCTAATCAGAATCTCCAAGTGGCCATGTTGTTGCAGTAGCCAGCAGCATAATCTGATTAATCAATAGCAAGCCCTAGATTGAGTGGGTCATTGAGCTACTTAATATAACATTGATTTCAATTTGACACCTAACCCTGTCTAAACTTTTGCTCGCCTTCCATGTTCCACACATTGATTAGAATTTGGCCACTAATGGTACATGTCTAAACTTTTGCTCTCATTCCATATTCACATCCAGATATCACACTATCCTTTTCCCAAATAAATGATGGAGTCCAGTCTGGATTTGGTAACAACATACTTGTGGAATCCAAATCTTATTAAATATTTGATTTGATTAGATTTGGATGTCCATAATTGGTGTTGTGCTATTTTAGATATAATAGGTTTCTTATTTTAGAAAATCCTATTATGATCTAAAATAGAATAATTGATGGACTATTTTAGGTGTAATAGGATTCTTATTTGATGGCTTCCTAATTAAGAAATCATGACATAAACTAGGATTTTCTCATCCTATATATATGGGGTGAGGATGGAGGCACAAAGCACAAAAGTGGAGATTCGGGGTGCTTGTCCACAAGAAAATCTAAGTGAAAGTCCGTACTTTGCTCTTAGGACTTCGCCATCCAAGACAGAAGGAAAAAGAAGATCTAATCGAGAAGTCGTCAACTTCGGTTAGGGAGATTGCTACGGGTTGGTGAGTGATCTCAATTGTAATATTCTGTTTTTCTTTTTGAGAGTGGTGAGTGGGTTGAACCTATTAGGACAAAGGGTTCAACGTGAGTTCTGTCAATCTTGTAATTTCATCTGAGTTATTAAAGGTTGGGATTTGTCCAGGTGACGTACGTCACCGCCATATACTTGTCTTTGTCTTGTGCTTGGTGTCCGTTAGACAGGGTTGGTTTTGGTCAGGTGGGTTGGCAAACGCTTCCGCACGCGCCCAATAATTGGTATCAGAGCTTTGGAGGTTCTGGCAACCATGTCTACGGAGCAGATGAACACTCGTATGATCACCCTCACAGGGAAAAACTGGACGATTTAGAAGCCAAGAATGGAGGATCTACTCTGGTGCAAGGACTTGCATAGTTCGTTGGAGGACGAGAGCGCAAAGCCAACGGACAAAGCTGCTGAAGACTGGAAACGACTGGATCGGAAGGCCATTGGATTCATCCACCAATGGTTGGATGATTCGGTGTTTAACCATGTGTTCATGGAGAGTTCGGCAAAAAGCATTGTGGGAGAAGCTGCATTCGCTGTACGAAAGGAAGACAGCTGGCAACAAGGCGTGTCTTCTTCGCCAACTCGTCAACTCGAAGTACACGGAGGGTGCTCCAGTGGCACAACATCTTAACGAGGTTTAGGGTATCATCAATCAGCTGTCTGCGATAAAGATGGTGATTGATGATGAGCTTCAGGCCCTACTGCTCTTGAGTTCTCTGCCGAAAAGCTGAGAGACGTTGGTGGTATCGGTAAGCAACTCCGTGCCTGATGGAGTTGTCACGATGGAGGCAGTCAAAAGTAGCTTGTTGAATGAGGAGGTCCAGCGCAAGCAAGTGGAATCGTCGCAGGAGTCTCCTCTGGTGACTTCCTACGGGAAGGAAAGACCCAAGTCACAGGCAAGGACAGGAGAAAGTTCTGAGATCTTGCGATTGTGGACCGCAAGGAGGGCTGCTATTACTGTGGCAAAATGGGTCATATTAAGAGGAACTGCATAAAGCTCAAAGCTGAGAAGGTCAAAGGAAAGGATAATCAGGAGGATCTCACAACAATGGGAGATATCATCATCGCAGTGACCGACACAGAGGAACCTTGTGGCATGTGTCATGATGGCGACTGGGTCATGGACACGGGAGCATCGTATCACGCTACTCCACATAAGAGGATCTTCACGTCATATCGCGGTGGCAGATTTGGACGTGTGAAGATGGACGACAAGGGGATGGCTGCAGTTGTAGGCATCGGTGATGTGCACTTGACGACGGAGTTTGGTGAGAAACTCGTCCTCAGGGGTGTGCGACATATACCGAGTTTGCGCTACAACTTGGTTTCGGTAGGGAGGCTGGCAGATGATGGCCGTTGCAGTCTGTTTGGGAGCAAAGATTAGATGCTTGCGAAGGGCTCCCAATAGTTGGCTCGGAGAGATTTGTGTTGTGGCATGTACAAGCTCAAGCCGTTGAGCTGTATAGGCAGGCCACAGATACCGGATGGAGGCTCGATGGGTGTTCGACAAGAGGTGGATCGTCGAGAACTTGCTGAGGAGGGGCTTCTAGATGTTTTGAGGGTTACAGAGGATTCGGTTCGTCGAGACAAAGCGACGGATGGTGATGAGTCAAAGATTGAGGGTCAGTCTGTCAGTCCCATGACAGCTGGTCGGTCTCCAGGTGGGGGTTGCTCTACGGATCCAGATTTTGCGACATGTGGTTTGCCAAATCTTCACGGAGCGACATCGGTTTCAGCAGTTCGAAGCCAGGGAGGAGATCAAGGTTTGCATCAAACTCAATCTGAGGCGGGAGCATCATCATTCACACAGTTCAGAGGCAGCTGTGGGTCATCGACGACATGCATAATACGTGATGTTCTGCTCGAGGACGCATGTGCATGAGGAAGCTTCAAGTTCGGACATGAAGGTGGGCAGGTTCAGGAGTTCGAATTTTGTGAGAACCGTACCGTCCGCTTGGTTAGGCCAGCCAAGGGTGAAGAAGCTCGTCGGAACGTTAACACTTTCCGGTGGAAGACGAAAGTCGGGGACAAGCAGACAAGATTTACGGTGATGCTGATCGTCAGGGACTTCGGTCTTGGTCGTGTCATTGATATTGACAGGATCCCAGCGATGCAGGAGGTGGTACGCATGGCAGCTAGCGTCGACGTGACGGTCGAGGAGCTGGAGACAAAGAAAGATGCAAAACAACTCGGGGGATCAGATATCAGTAGCATGGGGGTGTAGGAATTCTGTTGTAGGACGACAGGCATGAAATCCAGTTGAGGACCCATGGGGTCAATACCCTCTCATCAGACTGGAGGGGGAGATTGATGGAGTCTAGTCTGAATTTGGTAACGACATACTTGTGGAATCCAAATCTTATTAAATATTTGATTTGATTAGATTTAGATGTCAATAATTGGTGTTGTGCTATTTTAGATATAATATGATTCTTAGTTTAGGAAATCATATTATGATCTAAAATAGGATACCTGATGGGCTATTTAGGTGTAATATGATTCTTATTTGAGGGCTTCCTAATTAAGAAATCATATTATGACCTAAAATAAGATTTTTTTTTTTTCATCCTATATATATGGGTAAGGGTGGAGGCACAAAGAATAAGCACAAAACACAAAAGTGGAGATTCGGGGTGCTTGTCCACAAGAAAATCTAAGAGAAAGTCCGTACTTTGCTCTTAGGACTTCGTCATTCAAGACAGAAGAAGAAGATCTATTCGAGGAGTCGTCAACTTCGGTTAGGGAGATTGCTACGGGTTGGTGAGTGATCTCAATTGTAATCTTCTGTTTTTCTTCTTGAGAGTGGTGAGGGGGTTGAACTTATTAAGGGAAAGGGTTCAACGTGAGTTCTGTCAATCTTGTAATTTCATCTGAGTTATTAAAGGTTGGAATTTGTCCAGGTGACGTACGTCACCATCATATACTTGTCTTCATCTTGTATTTGGCGTCTGTTAGACGGGAGTTGGTTTTGGTCAAGTGGGTTGGCAAACGCTTTCGTACGCGCCCAACAAAAAATTGTGCACATTCATTTTAAACTCCTACGCAGCCTTTTCCAATTATGCTCTAAGGTCTTTCCGAGGAAATCTCATCTCCTTTACGATACTCTTTGACTATCACATGTTAATATGAGAAACTAGTATGCATCTCCTTAGTTACACATGGATTAATGTATCAGACATTAATCATTATCGCAGTATATGCCGATACCAATACGTATCGGTTGTATCTTATCTTCGGCATGTCCAGTCCAATACTCATCTCATCGATACCGGCCTACAGCGAAATTTTGGTTCTTTTAAGGCCAAGTTAGCAAAGTAAAACTAAAATAAAATAAAGGGAGATTGTGGGGTAAAAATCATAATTTGCTTTGTCAAAGGAGGACAAAAGTTGGACAATATCAACATAATGATTCGACCTAGCAGTATATCTACATTCTTCGGTATGTTGATAAAATTCTTCAGTATATCTACATTCTTCAGTATATCTACATTCTTCGATTTGTTGATAAAATTTCTTATCTGACATAACGTAACTATACTACCTTCAAAGTTGTATATCGTATGATTTTATACATCATAATACTATGCCATTCAAAATTATTTGGTGTGGGTTATTTGTCTAACAAGAAGTTAAATAAAGAGAAATGTCCAAAATGTCTCTTGTGCTTAAATAATTCAAACTTTGAATTTTTTATTTCTTTCAAAACAATGGAAGCAACATATGAAACATAAGGTTATGCCTAAATGAATCAAATTCAACATATTTCATACTAATAATCGACTAAGTTGCAAATAAATACCCTAAACGTTTTTCGATTTGTACCATGGTTTTAAAAGGCTGCCGCCTTGCAGTCTTTAGACGTTCACTTAGGCCTTTTTAGAACCTTTGTTGCCTCCCTGTCTTAGGTAGCTATTTCGATTCATATTGACTTAAATGTTTATTGAACCCTACCATTTTTTTTGAATCTAGAATCTACCGAAGCCCAATAATAGATTTCCCCCTCTGCTCTCTTTGTTCCCTTCCCTTTTGTATTTGTCCTGACAGATCAAATCTTATTTCTATCTCTGACTATGATGTCCATTGTCGGGTGACAATATATAAGTCTCACTGGGTCACCCTCCCTTTATATCTCACTCGTGACTCCCTTTGTATCTCACTCTCTCATTGTTTTTTCTCAATGATACTCTTAGCGATTGTTTCTCGATTGAAAGCTTTATGCAGTTGATGTCGAATTTTTACACTTGTGTATATAATATACACAATAAGATTTGCATGGATGCTTATAATTTTTTAATTATACATTTTCATCCAATTAGAAGGAAACTATAACACGATATAACATAAATCACAATCTTCTCTTAAAGTAGCACTCCCAATTTTAGCATTGAGTGTCTCATCTAGGCCTTTTGTTCCTCGCCATCTAGTGCCATCTTAACAAGCTTGGTCTACCATAATTGAAAGTCACCTTTTTTCCTTATTCATTGAGTGAGAGCTGCTAACAACTTTGGGTTTTAGAAGTTTTAGTAACTAGATGCTTGTATTAAGCTACCTAATGTAAACTTCAATGTTTTAGGCTTTTAAGACCCTTGTCTCACCATCTTGAGGCACCGTCTATGCCTTCACGGGTTTGCCAACTCACTGTCTCATACTTTCTTAAAAGCTTGATTTGGAAGTTGTTATCCTAAACTATTAAATTAGCAAGTTGTTACCCAAAATTATTATAATTAACAACTAAAACCATGTACTTTCATTGATTTGCAACTTGCATCCCAACCTTGTAAGGTAAGGTATTATTAGAAATATGAAGATAGGAAGGACATCTTTGTTAACAACAAAGGATAGCAAGGTGCAAACTTGGAAATTTTCAAGGTATTTAATTGTTAATCCTAATAGTTTAGGATAACAACCTACTAATTTTATACTTTTAGTGGTAACTTGCAACTCGGAAGTAGGTAGGACATTAGTTACAAATTAGTACTATCAATTAATATTTTGAAGGAATTGGTCTAGAACTAGCAATGCATCATATAAGAATATGCAAAAACATGACACAGACTATAATTTTAAAATAAAATAAAATAAAATAAATACATACTGACCTTGTGATAGAATGAAACTTCACTAATTAAGATTAGATATATTTTAGTAAATAAATAACTGGTCCAAAGCACATTATAAGTCAATATTGAAAAGATCAATGGTCCGTGGGTTGTGGCCTAGTGGTAGCAACGGGGGATCCGGCGCGGAAGGCGCAGGTTCGAATCCCCTTGTCATTTGCCAAGCCGAAAAAAAAAGACACTTCAAAAAAAAAATAAAAGATCAATGAAGAATCTTCTCTTTATGACTCTTTAGTCATTTAATATATTGCATTTCTTCATATTTTAAATGACGAATGTAGATTGCTAGAAATTTATTTGCATTAACAGATGCTTTTAGTAATCCAAGTTATTTTAGAACTCTTTCTTACTAATTCATGTCCTTCTTTGCAACGAAGAATGGACGCATGCTTCTACCACTGAATCTGAGAGCTAATGGACCAATTTATGTGAACGCGAAGCAGTACCACGGAATTGTCCGCCGTCGACAAGCTCGAGCCAAAGCAGAGATGCAGAACAAACTGATAAAAGTTCGGAAAGTATGACATCCACCCCATATGCACACCTAGGTAGTAGGGGCACTCCAAAAATGAATGTGGGCCGTGTCGGACACGTAGCCTAACACGTATTGAATCTGGATACTCCAAAATATACTAGGACCCATCAAAATAGGCGGTGTGTCCGTGTTTGCGCATCCTTACCGTGTTGTATCCATGCCCGTGCAAAATAATGCACACCCTCAACAAGGGTTGTAGTGAAGTGTATACTTCTGTGTACGTCTTTTACTTTGTCTCTTCAAAACTTTTTCTTCTCATTTACAGCCATATCTCCACGAGTCACGCCACCTCCATGCTATGCGCCGGCAACGGGGATGTGGTGGCCGCTTTCTCAATACGAAGAAGGAAGGCGGAGTCGCACAAGACGGATCCAGCTACAGCCTCAAGGTGGTGAAAGACGGGAGGACCACGTCTCCGACTTCCGTTCTGCAGTCCGAGAGCGGAAACCTCAACTCTGCAAGCGGTGGTAACTCGAGCCACTCCGGCTCGGAGGTGACGAGCTTCTACTCCCGGGATGACGGGGACCACTTCCACTTCATCGAGCACCCCCGTCCTTCGGTCTACCACCCTCACCCTCTCTCCACCATGATGGGCGGAGGAGAGCGTGCAATCGCTTCCAAATGGGGAGTGGCAGCAGCAGCCACGGACGGCTGCTGCTGCGACCTCCTGAAGTTCTGACAGTTAAAGTACTTGGGGGGACCACCAGGCCTATTGGAGGCCCCCCAGGCAGCCAGATTGGACTATACCGCTCCGGTGGTGAGTCCTTGGGTACGAGGGCACGGCCCCACCGTCATCTGGCTGCTTTGTGATGGCAACTCATCCTTGGCTTATCTACATCAGGTTCTTTCACGTCGCCTGCCTGCTGGTCTGTCCCCTTGGGGCATGCTCAGTTGGTGCTTCTGGAAGTTCTGTGGACTGTAGAAAAAAAAAAAAACTTCGACAGGGTCGCGGCCCTGTGGAAACTACTACTAGTTATTTTCTAAGAATAAGAATGGAGACTGTCCATTCCTGGACCTTTGGGTTTGTCTGCACTCTGCAGGTGTCTTGTTTAAACTTTGTGCTTGCTAACTTTAAGTGCTCTCGATCCTTTGGAGACTATTGTGTGCTTAGTGTTTTTTTTCCATTGTTCTGTTTATTGCTGTGTGTCGTGGGCTCCTAGTATATGTTTCTTTGAGCACTTTCTGCCTATGTTTTCTTGCTATGCAGAGTATAAGGCCACGTCTGTTCAGCGGAATTGGAGCCTTGAAACGAGGAGAAAATGAAATTGATTTTCAAGAGGAAAAAAAAAAGGAGAAAAATAATAAGTAATGCTATTCGTACCTCCAAATTGTCTTCCAAGACATCCCTCCTTATGTGGTAGCTGACGTGGCATGTTAAATAATAGAAAAAATTTATGAAATGTCCAAAAATTGTAAAAGTTTTATGTAAAATCCACTGCAAAATAACGTTTCATCGCGTGTCCAGAATTAGCGAAAAATATATAAAGCGGGTTCTAATGACCTTTTTGCCCTTCCAGTTAATTCAGAACACCACCGAATCCTACTATTAAAAAAAACGGTTTCGATTCTTCCTCTTCTTCCATACGCCGCTCAGTTCTCAAACCTAGGTCATTCTCATCCAAAATCTTCAAATCTTCCTCTCCATTCGCAATCTTCACACCATGTTGGCATCAGCGGCAGAATAATCACTGACAGTATCACCAATTAGAGAAGATGCACCAGTTGCAGAAAATCCAAAAGTAAAAGACGGAAAACCATGAAAACGCTTAATTAAGAAAGTTGCACATAAGAAAAAGGAAAACGATGCTAAGCAAAAAGAAGTGCAAAAAGAAGGTATAATTTTGAGTTTATGTTCGCTAATTCTGTATATATTACATGAAGAATGACATTCTCCGTCTTAAAACGCATTTGAATGTTCATTCTCCCTGTTAAATTACACTGAGAATGTCATTCTCCTTGTAATTTAAATCAATAATATCATTCTCCGTTTTAATTAGACGGAGAATGACATTCTCAGTGTTAAAACACATGAGCATGTTCATTCTCCGTATTAAATTAAACGGAGAATGACATTCTCCGTGTAATTTGAAATGGAGAATGCTATTCTCCGTGTTAAATTACACGGAGAATTGCATTCCCAGTGTTAAAACGCATGAGAATATTCATTCTCCGTGTAATTTAAAACGGAGAATATCTTTCTCCGTGTTGAATTACACGGAGAATGACATTCTCAGTGTTAAAACGCATGGGAATGTTTATTTTTCGTGTAATTTAAAACGAAGAATGACGAGAATGATCATTCTCCGTTTAATTTAACACGGAGAATAGCATTCCCAGTGTTAAAACGAATGAGAATGCTATTCTCCGTGTAATTTGAAACGGAGAATTCCATTCTCCGTGTTAAATTACACGGAGAATGACATTCTTAGTGTTAAAATGAATGAGAATGCTATTCTTCGTGTTGATTTACACGGAGAATGACCATTCTTCGTTTAATTTAACACGGAGAATAGCATTCCCAGTGTTAAAACGAATGAGAATGCTATTCTCCGTGTAATTTGAAATGAAGAATTCCATTCTCCGAGTTAAACTACACGAAGAATGACATTTCCAGTGTTAAAACGAATGAGAATGCTATTCTCCGTGTTGATTTACACGGAGAATGACCATTCTCCGTTTAATTTAACACGGAGAATAGTATTCTCAGTGTTAAAACGAATGAGAATGCTATTCTCCGTGTAATTTGAAACGGAGAATTTCATTCTCTGTGTTAAATTACACGGAGAATGACATTCTCAGTGTTAAAACGAATGAGAATGCTATTCTCCGTGTTAATTTACACGGAGAATGACCATTCTCCGTTTAATTTAACACGGAAAATAGCATTCCCAGTGTTAAAACGAATGAGAATGCTATTCTCCGTGTTAAATTACACGAAGAATGGCATTCCCAGTGTTAAAACGAATGAGAATGACCATTCTTCGTGTAATTTAACATGGAGAATAACATTCCCAGTGTTAAAACGAATGAGAATGCTATTCTCCATTTGAAATAGAGAATTCCATTCTCCGTGTTAAATTACACGGAGAATGGCATTTCCAGTGTTAAAACGAATGAGAATATGCTATTCTCCGTGTTAATTTACACGGAGAATGACCATTCTCCGTGTAATTTAAATATTCTCTGTGTTAAATTACACGAAGAATGTCATTTCCCGTGTTAAAACCCATAAGAATGGCCATTCTCTGTATTAATTAACATGAAGAATGGTCATTCTCCGTGTCAAAATGACGGAGAATGACAATTCTCCGTTTTATATCGAAGGAGAACAGTTGACAGAAACCTAAATTTTTGTTTTGTAGAAAAAAATCTGTCAGGAATAAGGAATCAAGAGTTTTCCGTTCTACTTTCAAACCAATTCTAAATCTTGTGGAGAAGGTCAATATAGATGACGGCCGTTTACCTGAGCCAGTTTTTGATTCTTTAAAGAATACCGGTTTCTGAAATTTTGTCGAGGTATTCTACCAAAAAAGAGTCCACGTCTTCGAATTGGCCAAGGTAACGGAAGGGCTTGAGAATTTTATTGCAACTTACACAGAAGACAAAGATGGCGTTGGGTACTTTGAATTGAGCACCAATGTTAAAATCGCGCCAAGCGTCGACAATATGGCAGTCATCTTCGGTCTACCACTGAAGGAAGAAAGCGATAATGATGTTATTTACAAAAAAATTATCATAGAAAAACAGCAACAGCCCCCACCACCAGACTCTTTCAGCCTGTGTAGAGATCATTTTAGAAGATTGCTGACTAATTCCAAGGGCACACACTCAAAAGTCACTAATAAGGAAGTGAGAGAGAAGTTTCTTGAATTGTTGCATCGGCTTCCTCAAGGAGATAAAACTGTTAATCCAGATGATATGACCAAGATAATAATCTTCAACTTGTGCCAAACTGCATTCTTCACAAAGACTGGCGGTACAGATTTGCCATACAAATTCTTTATCTTGGTAGACAGCGTGGACGTCATCAACAGTATATGCTGGCCAAGGTTAATCTTGGCATATGTAATGGATAGCATCAAGAGAAGTACAAGTAGAATTAAAGGGGGATAACTCCACTGCTTACTCCAAAATGGAAGGTTGCACAATATACTTCCTCTATTGGTTTGCAGAACATAGTACATTTGTGAAAAGGAAGTTCGATCCAATTCCTGATTGCCCAAGATTTTTCACATAGGATGGATACGAAATCTCAAACTTCCTCAGGGCCGAATATCACAACAATTTGAAATCGAAGATGGTATTCAAAGATATGGTTATATCTGTTGGGAAAGAAGGACACAAAGAAGATAAGCCACATATACAAGAAGAAGTTGAAAAAGAGGGAGAGGGACACCAACAAACAGGTGGGGATAAGTTTGCTGAACAAGAGATACCACAGCACGATGAAATGAACGCTGTGATGGAGGACTCAACGCAGGAATTGGAGGATTTGAGAAGACATCATTCTGATATTCTTGCGCAGAATGAAGAACTCAAAGAAAAGCTAAAAGAGATGGAGGCACAAGAAGCGCAGTTACGTGCAGCCAACCTTGAGAATGAAAAACTCAAAGAAAAGCTGAAAGAGCTAGAGGCAATTGAAGTGCAATTACGTGCAACCAATCTTGAGAACGAGAAACTCAAAGAAAAGTTGAAAGAGCTCGAGGCACACGAAACGCAACAACGCGCAGCCAACGCACAGAACGAAGAACTACATGAAAAGCTGAAAGAGCTCGAGGCACAAGAAGCACAACAACGTGCAGCCAACGTTGTGATAGAGGGCTCTGTGCATGAATTGGAGGATTTGAGAAAGCAGAATCTGTTATTATTGTTGATAAGGCACGACTCATCGACAATGTTAAAGAGCTACAAGCACAAGGTAAAATCTTTTCTATTTCAAATTTCTGATTTGTAATCCTCCGTATTATAGTTCAGGAGAATGACCATTCTCCATGTATAAAAACACGGAGAATGACATTCTCCGTTTCAAATTACACGGAGAATGACCATTCTCTATCATTTTGACACTAGGAATGCCATTCTCCGTGTAATTTAAAATAAAAAATGACATTCTTCGTGTTAAATCACACGGAGAATGAAATTTCCAGTGTCAAAACGCATGAAAATGACCATTCTTCGTGTTCAAAACACGGAGAATTCCATTCTCCGTGTTAGCTAAAAGGAGAATGTTCATTCTCCGTTTTAAGTTACACGGAGAATGCCATTATTTACCATTCTCCGTGTAACTATCACGGAGAATGGTCATTCTAGTGTTAAAACGCATGAGTATGACCATTCTCCGTGTTAAATTACACGGAGAATGGTCATTCCCAGTGTTAAAACGCATGGGGATGACCATTCTCCGTGTTAAATTACACGAAGAATGATCTTTTCTTTTTTTCCTTTTTTTATTGACATTTTTCCTTTCATTGATTTTTTTTATATCAGTGCAAATAACAGAGCAGCTCAGAGAAGCAAATAAAAGGCTCGTTAAGGAGAAAAGCGAGCTTCAAGGAAAAGTTAAATTTTTGAATAAAGAAGCCATTGAAAATGATACAAAAATTGCTGATCTTGAAGCCATAATTGCAGTATTGCAGCTTAAAGAGCCTCAACAAGCTGCTGAACAAAATATGTTGAACTTCATGATCCAGCAGTAACCAAAAAAAGAGGAAGGCCGCAGCAAAATAGGTTGGTAAAACCATCAGTAGTATTAGCCGATGAAGATTTTACTCCCTTAGATAAGAAAACATTAATAGAGGCTAATATAAAGCGGAAAATTAATGCCTATCCGAAAGAAAAAACTCAGTCCAGAACGAAAAGAAACAATAAGAAGGCAGATCCGAAAGCCGAAAAAGATGACAGAATTGCTGAACTAATAAAGAGCGGTGATATACTAAAGGAGTGCGAGGACCTAAGACTTTGGAATGATGCAGATGAAGAGCTGCAGAAGCTTTACAAGAAAATCGTATTCCCAAGCAAGAACACTCCACTGTATGTATTCTGAACTCTCTTTTTTTCTAGTCTTTTTCACAATTATTTCTGACAAATTTCTGTTAATTTAATCTAAAATAAACTTATGTGCAGTAATGTTGTATACGCGGCTAGCAAAGATCAATATGGAGTTGATGTCATTCTGACTGCAATAGACTTACAAGACATCTTCGATTCTCAAGGCATTGAAGCTGGAATACTCAACGTATTAATAAGCAAGATGAAACAAATTCAAGACAACAATAGAAGGGGAGAACAGTCAAGTTCACAGGAGGTGCAATATAAGTGGGCTGCATTCATGATGCCCCACACATTGGTAAGAATAAAAAATCCCTATTCATGTGTACACCGATGAAAGTAACTCATGATATTGTATTTTATTTTTGACAAATAGTCCATCATTGAACAAGCTCATGAAAAAGACGCAACTGCCGGCGCCCTTACCAATTTCAAAACAGATGTAGAAATTTTCATCTTGGATTTACAAGAAGACATAGAGTGGATATTCATTCCACTGTTTAATAAATCCAGCAAACACTACACGCTGCTCACATTCAACTTGAGCTCCTACGTATAGGCACACTACAACTCCTTGGTGCCCAACATGTACGATAAGGGCAAGAAAGATGCAGAATCCGTGAGGACGGTCTTGGAGCCTATTGTCAGGAGAAAAGTTAAGAAGATGAGGAGAAGTTGTAAGGCTATGGTGGAGTACGATAGCACACAGATGATTTTTCATAGAAAATGCCCACAACTGAAAGCACCCAACTGCCTCTTGTACACGACATACTTTATAAAGTGGTTGATGAATTCTCCCTCCACAGTACCAACAAAAGGAAATGATGATAATTCACCAGAAAATTACAACGGTTAGGTTGAAATGAGCTAAGGGGTTGCTTCAAAGTGAAAATGTATCAGCCAAAACCATTATGAAAATTACAATGTAAATGGGCTAATAACTTCTTTTTATTATCTTATATTTGACTTTTATTCTTCCGTGTATGCGTCTTTTGTTACATTTTCTGTCTTTTATATTGTTCTATATATATCATTTTTGAATGGGTGTATGCGTCTTTTGTTACATCTTCTCTGTCTTTTACATTGTTCTATATATATTATTTTTGAATGGTTAGTCCCAGTGTTAAATGACGAATGAGAATGCCATTCTCCATGTATAAAAACACGGAGAATGACATTCTTCGTGTTAAATTACACGGAGAATGACATTCTCAGTGTTAAAACGCATGAGAATGTTCATTCTCCATGTAATTTAAAATGGAGAATGACATTTTTCGTGTTAAATTACACGAAGAATGACATTCACAGTGTTAAATGACGAATGAGAATGCTATTCTCCGTGTATAAAAGTACGGAGAAGAATGACATTCTCCGTGTTAAATTACTCGGAGAATGACATTCCCAGTGTTAAAACGAATGTGAATGCTATTCTCCGTGTAATTTGAAACGAAAAATTCCATTCTCTGTGTTAAATTACACGAAGAATGACATTCCCAGTGTTAAAATGAATGAGAATGATTTTCTCCGTGTAATTTGAAACGGAGAGTAGCATTCTCCGTATTAAATTACACGGAGAATGGCCATTCTCAGTGTTAAAACGCATGAAATGACCATTCTCCGTGTCTCCGTGTATTAAAACACGGAGAATTTCATTCTCCTTATTTTTTTTCATTCTCCTTGTTAAATTACACGGATAATGATATTCTCCGTGTTAAAACACATAAGAATGACTATTCCTCGTGTAATTTAACACGGAGAATATCATTCTCCGTTTTAAATTACACGGAGAATGGTCATTCTCAGTGTTAAAATGCATGAGAATGACCATTATCCGTTTTAAATTACACGTAACGAACCTATTAAATGAGGAGTTTGCGGCATGGCATCCACCTGTAACAACTCTTAAATGCCACCTTCTTTATTGGGGGGAAGTTGAGGAGTTTGCGGGATGGCATCCACCTGTAACGAACCTATTAAATGAGATTCATTATGCTGACTATGAGGTTCATCTGCATTTATTGGACAATATGGCCTATAAAAAGGGGTTTCTTGAGGAGCAAACTCCATCATCTTTATAGCATTCCCATTATGCACGATCCTGACTTAGCTTTAAGAGGACCCTGGCCTGGCATCAGTTGGTTGTTGGCTGTGGATCTATTCGTTCAAAGTAGTTATGTCCTTGTAGAAGAACACGTAGTAGTGAATCTTGAGATGCATTGGAACACCTTGTTCGAACATGAATAACATCTTGGCAGTCCTCGTGCTTTGTCAAAAAGTTGGGGGTCATGCTTTGCCCTTCTCAGTAACGGTTTAGCAGCCCGTTATGCTGGAAGAGCCACAGGTTGTGCTCTGTCCTGTGGAGGAATACGCTTCGATGGAGATCAATCTTCTAGTATGTGCGCCAAGAAGAATAAAGGTTGCGCTTCTATGAAGATTAACCCCATTCTAGATTTCTTTAGGCCTTTCTGAATCTGTAATAGATCCTTTGTAGAAGAACAATATTAGTCTTTTTAATGGATCCTTTGTAGAAGAACAGTATAAGTCTTTCTGAATCTGTAATAGATCCTTTGTAGACATATTAATAAAAGAACTTCTTTCTATAACTGCTGTTTGAATTTTATTTTTATCTGTTTGTATCTTTTGTAACATCTGCGGTGTCTTCTATAATTGAATCACAGAGAATGGTCATTCTCCGTGTAATAATAACAGTGAATGGCCATTCTTCGTCACTCTTTCACGGAGAATGGCCATTCTCCGTGTTAAATATCACGGAGAGTGTCCATTATGCAGTCAAAAAACTGGAAACAGTAGTCAAAAAACTTTGAGTTTATGTTCGCTAATTCTGTATATATTACACGAAGAATGACATTCTCCGTCTTAAAATACATTTGAATGTTCATTCTCACTGTTAAATTACACTAAGAATGTCATTCTTCGTGTAATTTAAATCAAGAATGTCATTCTCCATTTTAATTAAACGGAGAATGACATTCTCAGTGTTAAAACACATGAGAATTGTCACGCCCCAGAACCAGAATACCGGAGAGCGGAGGAATGACTCAGCCAGCTACGTATTACGGGTAGATGAATACCGTATAATACGATCAATGCTGTCTAACCAGACGAGGGGGTGCATACTACATAAAGGTCTTACTATGGTCATTTTACATCTATTGTCTCAATCATTCAATCAAGAAGCATAAATAGAGAACATGTAGGATAAAGCAGTAAGGCGTCCCAAACGCTCAGTCAAAATGTTCTTGAGATCTGGCTTTATAAAACATAGCCAGATGATATAGCAAGTATACACAATTGTTATCAGCTGCAGTCTGACTTAATTACAATTATGTAAAAGTAAGTGCAAGACAATCCGACCAACATGTCGGTGCCAAACGGCTAAGTATAAAGGTAAATAATCAAAACGAACGGTGAAGTAAGGAACCCACTCGAGTCCTCCTGCGATCATTCCTCTAGTATTGACCATCCTGGAGGTAGAAGTAAGCTGAGTCCTCGGGAACCGGCTCTAAATCTGGCCATGCAAAACCAGAGAGGTTAGACCTCTAATAGCAAGTACCACAAGGAAGGACGATATGAAGGACGTAAACCCGTAAGTAAAAGAATATAATAATAGATCTCTGCTTGCTACTAGGATTCACATCACATCACGACACTTCAAACCAACCTCCTAACCAAACAAGGACAGAAGTTGGCCCGTCATGTCTTGACATTCTGATCATCCCAGTTAGGTAACAGAGTAGAACAGTACACAAACAAATCATCTTGAACGGCCAATCAAATTCTACGGATTGCTATTGTGAGTCCCAAGTTATCCTAGAATAATGCAATAAGGATTCCTCAGTTCTTATTATGTGCGAGCAAGGCTAGTCTATCCAGTCAATCCTGTGCGCCATGCATGAATTAGACGAGTCCTAGCAGCACGCCCGTCAATATACAATATACAATAATAATAAAAGCAGATACTATTTCCTGCCCGTGTGGCAGATTTACAGTATCTGTGGGAACCAGTCGGCCCGTCGGGTACTACTCGTCCCAAGGGGGCTGCCATATAAGAACTCGGAAATCCATTCTCTCCATGCAATCATTATTTTATTTAACTTAATAGTCCCTACGTTGAGTGAAATCCCATGCCGTGGATCATGGTCATTCAAATGAGTACTTTCGTACGGGGTACGGTATGCACATCCCTACAACGATACCAGTACGGTTAGGTTGCAGGTTTTACATAGCATAATGCACAATCAAATCTAACCACGGTAATCATGCCTTGACCATAAAGTACACATGCTGCTTTTGTAGAAAATAAATAAATAACTAAATAATAAATAAATAGATTGAAGTCTGCATGTGCATGTATGTCAATATTCGGGACCAGCCAGTCGATTACAATAGTTCATAACATGAACGTGTCTTATTCATTCATTTCAATAAGATGACTAGCCAGTCTCTTAGTTCCAACTAGGAACGCATGATCAATTAGTCAAGATAACCATCGTTATTAATGATGACAAGGCATGAAAGTCATTTAGCATTAAATAGGGTCGAGTCTATAACTCTCGAGGTCAAGTTCCAGTCTCACTGGATATCCATATACCAATCCAGACACTTGGCACTAATACACAACCATAGGTATTAAAATATTAACATGCTAAGATTTTCGGGTTCATGCAAAAAGGCGTAAGGATATAATAGGGAATTATCATGCCAACATTAAATGAATAAAATATAGAATAAATAAAGCTCCCAAGTCAGAAAGTCATGCTAACAAGTCTAAGCTAAGTCCAAAAGTCACGCAAGAATCGTATGCCTGAAAAGTACGCCAAGTCCGGCATGAAGGAGTGAGCGTAAAAGGAGTACACTCGGGTAAGCGTGGGCGTGAAAAGTGAGGCGTGACAAGTGATTCACGCACGCACGCTCAGCGTGAGGGTGAAAAGTCACGCACGCCAAAAGTCACGCACAATGTGATCGTGAAAAGTCACGCACGCAAGCTCAGGGACATGAGCGTGAAAAGTCACGCACTCAGTACAAAGACAGGAGCGTGATTCAAAATTCACGCAGCCAACGCGAGCGTGAATGAAAATACACGCACGCAAACGCGAGCGTGACTAAAAATACACGCACGCAAACGCGAGCGTGACTAAAATACACGTAAACACGTAAAGACGTGTACGTGACTGGGCTGATGTTTTACGCGGGCACGTAAGAACGTGTGCATACAACATCTCCCGAACTCGCCCTATGGAGCCTTTGTTCCAGTGCCAGAGAAAAATACACGCAAAGTTGGGAGATCAAAAACCCATGACAACCGAGAATATAACAAATTAGATCTAGGAGAAGCCAGCCACAGAAATCAAAAACGTTAAGAACTAATCTCTCTCAGAATTATGAGAGGAAGGGAAATGAACCACAAAAATGGTTCTCCAAGCAAGAAGCAAGATTGCACTTGCCTTCTCCTGCTGCTGGTAGGTGGTGGAGAGTAACGAGAGGAAGAAGAAGTAGTAATGGTGAGAATGAAGTAATAAGGAGAGAGAAAGAGATGGAAGCTTTAAATAGGAAGGGGGTGGTAGGTGGGAGCTAGTGGGCCGGGTTGCACAGATCCAACCAAGCCGAAACCCAATAAGGCTAAAGCAGGAAATAAAATACAGGAAATAAAATGCAGAAATAAAATACAGAAATAAAATTTGCAGGAAATAAATTAATATGGAATTTAAAGAGCAGATAATTAATTAACATGAAAATTTAAAGGAATTTAAATACAGAATAATACATGATAAATACTAAATAAATACACACGAGTTGTACATGTATAAAAATACGCATTCCGGGAACGGGGAGTGACATCTCTACCCACCTTAGAAAAATTTCGTCCTCGGAATTTCAAATCCAAGCCGGATAGAAATATCAGAGCTAAACTAATACAAGCAATTCTAGTGAGCAAGCAATCATTTTACCATATCAAAAGCAAGTACTATATGTAAATCCATCAATCTACGATATCAATCAGTTCTACCCATAAGGTGATAAGCATGAGAAATCAAGACAATCAAGGTATACAGAAAGAGATATACCTTGTGAGTCAAACAAGTGTGGATACCGTGATCGGATATCATCCTCACGTTCCCACATTGACTCTCCTAAGGAGTGATGACCCCAAGCAACATGGACAAGGCTAATTGTTCGGTTCTTGAGTATCTTCTCTCTTCGGTCCAAAATGGACACATGCTGTTCCTCGTAAGACAGGTTGGTACCAACAACCAGCTCCGAATGATCGAGAACATGGCTTGGGTTCGATACATACCTACGTAGTTGAGATACATTAAACACGTCATGCACCTCTCGTAACGAAGGTGGGAGGGATAAACGATAAGCAACATCGCCTATCCGATCAAGAATAACGAATGGGCCCACGTACCGCGGACTCAATTTCCCGCGAACGCCAAATCTAATGACCCCACGAGTAGGTGAGATCTGCAAGAATACGTGGTCCCCAACAGAGAATTCTAACGGCCTACGATGCTGGTCCGCCCAATGACGATGCCGATCCTGCGTAACTCGAAGTCGCTCTCTAATTCCTTTAACTACTTCAACCGTCTGAACAATCATTTCCGGGCCTAACATCTTTCTCTCCCCGATATCATCCCATGCAAGCGGTGACCTGCACTTCTTACCATATAGTGCTTTGAATGGCGCCATCTGGATACTGGCTTGATAACTATTGTTGTATGAGAACTCGACCAAGTGCAGGTGACTCTTCCAAGATCCTCTAAAATCTAGGGTGCAAGCTCGCAACATGTCTTCTAAAGTCTGAATCGTTCTTTCTGATTGCCCATCCGTCTGCGGATGGTAAGCCGTGCTAAATCTTAACTTGGTACCCAGACTATGATGTAAGCTCTTCCAAAAATGTGATGTAAAGCGGGTATCTCGATCCGACACAATACTGACAGGGACTCCATGCTGCCTGACTATTTGTTGCATATACAATTCTGCCAACTTTTCTGTAGATTGTCCTACTATGAAAGGAAGAAAGTGTACTACCTTCGTAAGCCGATCTACTATCACCCAAATAGCATCCTTAGCACTTGGTGATCTCGGTAAACCGGTCACAAAGTCCATTGTAATATGCTCCCATTTTCATTCTGGGATAGGAAGCGGTTGCAATAACCCAGCTGGCCTCTGCTGTTCTGCCTTCACTTGCTGACATACCAAGCAACGGAAAACAAATCTAGCTATCTCCCTCTTCATTCCGTTCTACCAGAAATGCTGCTTGATATCTTGGTACATCTTGGTCCCTCCAGGGTGAATAGAATACTGAGAACTGTGAGCTTCTGCCATAACCTCCTGTCTGATATCCCCACTAGGCACACATAGACGCGATCCAAACCTAAGTGTACCATCTTCATGAATTCTCATCTCTTTCCTGAGTCCTGACTCACATTCTGCCCTAAGCTTCTGAATCCTTGGGTCCTGTGTCTGAGCTGCCTTGATCCTGTCTACTAAGTCGGATTGAACTTGCAGGCTAGTTAGAACTCCTACATCACTAGGGAGTATAACTTCGATGCCCATCTCCTGAAGGTCTTCTAAGATATGCTTCTGCGTTGTCAACATGAATGCGCCGCCTCTCCTGCTAAGAGCATCTGCTACTACATTAGCCTTGCCTGGGTGATACTGAAGCTCCACGTCATAATCCTTAATCAACTCTAGCCATCTTCTCTGCCTCATGTTTAGTTCCTTCTGAGTAAAAATGTACTTCAGACTTTTATGATCTGTGTACATCTCCACTCGGTCACCATATAAGTAATGCCTCCATAGCTTCAGAGCAAACACTACTGCTGCTAACTCCAAATCATGAGTTGGGTAATTCTTTTCGTGGTCCCGAAGTTGCCTAGATGCGTACGCTATCAACTTCCCATGTTGCATAAGGACGCATCCAAGTCCTTTACCCGACGCATCACAATAAACTGTAAAACCTCCGGGTCCAACTGGTAATGTAAGAATAGGTGCTGATATCAACTTCTGCTTCAAAGTCTCGAATGATGCCTGACATTCTGCCGACCAATCAAATGGCACATCCTTCCGGGTCAAGCGGGTCATGGGCGCTGAAAGCCTTGCAAAGTCTGATACAAATCTTCTGTAATATCCTGCCAATCCTAAGAAGCTCCGCACATCTGCTACGGTCTTGGGTACTGGCCAACTCTCTACTGTTCTACCTTCTTGGGATCTACTGCTACTCCAGCTCCTGAGATGATGTGACCCAAAAATAAAATGTGATCCGACCAAAACTCACACTTGCTGAGCTTGGCATACAACTGGTTCTCTCTCAGAACCTGCAACACTTTCCTGAGGTGGTCTTCATGCTCCTCTTCACTAGCAGAGTATACGAGAATGTCGTCAAGAAACACAACGACAAACTGGTCTAAATATGGCATAAAGATGCGGTTCATCAAATCCATGAATATAGCTGGAGCATTGGTTAAACCAAACGGCATTACTAAGAATTCATAATACCCATACTTCGACCTGAATGCTGTCTTGGGAATATCTTCCTTCCGAACCCTCACCTGATGGTACCCTGAACGAAGATCTATCTTGGAGAAAACTCTAGCTTTGCTCAACTGATCAAATAAGTCGTCGATCCTGGGTAATGGGTACTTGTTCTTCACGGTTGCCGCGTTAAGCTTCCTGTAGTCAATGCATAATCTGGATGACCCATCCTTCTTTCCCACAAGTACCACTGGTGCTGCCCATGGTGATACGCTAGCTTGGATGAACTTCTTCTCCTTCAATTCCTCTATGTGCTGATATACATTGGCTTGCTCTGAATCCGCCATTCTGTAAACCCGATCTGATATCGGTTTAGTTCCTGGTGCCAATTCTATGCTGAACTCAATATCTCTAACTGGTGGTAGACCTGGAAGTTCTTCGGGAAATATATCTAGAAATTCTTCAACTACCTTCGGAATCTGAACTTCCTCCATTGCCGTTACTACTCCCTGCTCTTGTTGAGTTGCCTCTGATCTGACTAAGGTGAACCTCTTTATGCCTGGAATATCAAAAGATACACTCCCTCTACGACAATCTATTGTCGCATGACTGCCTTTCAGCCAGTCCATGCCTAAGATAACGTCGAAATTTCCAACAGGAAATTCTATCAACCGGGCGGGTAAGGAATGCCCGCAAACTACAACGCTACACGCTAAAATAACTCTACTAACTCCTACGAGCCCATTACCAGTGAGTATATTCAACCTCCCTGGCAATGCCTCGAACTCCATTCCTAGTCGTGTCGCAAATCGTGCAGATATAAATGAATGGGAGGCTCCCGAATCAAACAATGCTACTGCCGGATATGAGGCGACGAGAATGTTACCTGCCACAACATCTCCCGATGCCAATGCCTCTTCCAAGGATAGAGTGAATGCCTGCCCTCGACCTCCTTGCTGATTCCCATGCTGCGGCCTAGCCTGGTGCTGCTGCTGGCCCCTTCCTTGATGATGCTGGGGTGGTCTATGCTGGTGTTGCTGCATCGGCGGTCCCTGCTGCCGAAACATCTGAGCCTGCGACACTAATGGACGCTGTGCCAATGGCCTTACTGCCACCGCTGGTCCTCGATACTGGCCTGCCCCTGGTGCTGGCAGAGCAGGAAACTGCTGCCCTGGTCCTCCTGACCTCGAATTCATGGGACATGTGGTAACCCGATGGTCTGGATTTCCACATATCAGACACAGTCCATTCAATGTCCGACACACATCTCTAGTGTGTCCCATCTTTCCACAATAAGTGCAGCCCGCCGGGGGTTGCTGGTTCTTTCTCTGTTGCTGCTACCTGGGTGCTGCTGGTCCTCGTATTGCCACATCGTGGATACGAATGCCAGGGGTTGGTGCTGTTGTTCGGGGCGCTGCTCCCCCTCCTCCTTCAATCTGACTGTGGGATCTCTTCTGACCCCCAGTCCTTGTCGCAAGCCTCTGAATGGTGAGCTCATGCCTTCGAGTCGCCGTCAATACTTCATCAAAAGTTTGGTAATTGTGCCCCTCTATCAATTGCAAGAGCTCAAGATGAAACCCTTGCTGAAACCTCATAGCCCTCCGGCTCTCTGTTGCTACCATCTCTGGGGCGAATCTACTCAATCTGCAGAACTCCGCTGCATAAGCATCTACCGTCTTGCCGGCCTGCCTGAGGTTGATAAACTTCTGTTGTAGCTCGAACTGCACCACAACTCCATAGTACTTGGTCTTGAATCTTGCTGTGAAATCGTCCCAAGCCACAGGACGTCTGATGCCCACTTCCTCTAATTCCCACCAATCACGTACGAGATCCTGAAGTAACAACTTCACTAGATCCACACGTTCTTCTGCCGGTACCTTAGCTGCTGTCAGAATAGCCTCCATATCCTTAAGCCATGCATCTGCTGAGATGGCATCCTCCGTGCCCTCAAAACGGCGGGGTTTGTACTTGCAAAACCTGGCTGATGCTCCTGAATCAGCCCTCACTCCTCTTTCCAAAGCCGTCTGCAATCCTTGGTTGAGCAACACATTCTGCTCTTGTAGCTGAGTGTGCATGCGCTGCTGGGCCAACATCTGATGTTGCTGAGCAGCCATTATTCCTCTCATGATCTCCAGAAGGGCTGGTGTGTCCACTTCCACAGGGGTAGGTGGAACTATGGGTGGATTTGGAACTTCCGAATACTGCGGTCCAACTGCTGGTTCTACTATCACTTCTTCCTGGATAGTCTCCTGAGATGAGACTGGCCCTTGTTGCTGACCAACCTGGTCATGTTGCCCATGTTGTCCTTGTCGTTGCTGTCCATCTCTGACTGATGCGGACGAAGGGCCCCTAAGAAAAGGGACAAAAGAACAATCAAACAACCGGACATGAAGGATCAATGAAGTCAAAGGATACCGGAATGTCAAGCAAGAGTTGAGAATAACGAATCAGGGGATCAAGGGGAAACATGTGTGATTGAGACACCCTATAAATCAAAACACCCCACAAGTCTGAAATAAGACCTGCATGGGCCACCACTAAAATCTTGTCACACCCCAGAACCAGAATACTGGAGAGCGGGTGAATGACTCAGCCAGCTACGTATTACGGGTAGATGAATACCGTATAATACGATCAATGCTGTCTAACCAGACGAGGGGGTGCATACTACATAAAGGTCTTACTATGGTCATTTCACATCTATTGTCTCAATCATTCAATCAAGAAGCATAAATAGAGAACATTTAGGATAAAGCAGTAAAGCGTCCCAAACGCTCAGTCAAAATGTTCTTGAGATCTGGCTTTATAAAACATAGCCAGATGATATAGCAAGTATACACAATTGTTATCAGCTGCAGTCTGACTTAATTACAATTATGTAAAAGTAAGTGCAAGACAATCCGACCAACATGTCGGTGCCAAACGGCTAAGTATAAAGGTAAATAATCAAAACGAGCGGTGAAGTAAGGAACCCACTCGAGTCCTCCTGCGATCATTCCTCTAGTATTGACCATCCTGGAGGTAGAAGTAAGCTGAGTCCTCGGGAACCGGCTCTAAATCTGGCCATGCAAAACCAGAGAGGTTAGACCTCTAATAGCAAGTACCACAAGGAAGGACGATATGAAGGACGTAAACCCGTAAGTAAAAGAATATAATAATAGATCTCTGCTTGCTACTAGGATTCACATCACATCACGACACTTCGAACCAACCTCCCAACCAAACAAGGACAGAAGTTGGCCCGTCATGTCCTGACATTCTGATCATCCCAGTTAGGTAATAGAGTAGAACATTACACAAACAAATCATCTTGAACGGCCAATCAAATTCTACGGCTTGCTATTGTGAGTCCCAAGTTATCCTGGAATAATGCAATAAGGATTCCTCAGTTCTTACTATGTACGAGCAAGGCTAGTCTATCCAGTCAATCCTGTGCGCCATGCATGAATTAGACGAGTCCTAGCAGGACGCCCGTCAATATACAATATACAATAATAATAAAAGCAGATACTGCTCCCTGCCCGTGTGGCAGATTTACAGTATCTGTGGGAACCAGCCGGCCCGTCGGGTACTACTCGTCCCAAGGGGGCTGCCATGTAAGAACTCGGGAATCCATTCTCTCCATACAATTATTATTTTATTTAACTTAATAGTCTCTACGTTGAGTGAAATCCCATGCCGTGGATCATGGTCATTCAAATGAGTACTTTCGTACGGGGTACGGTATGCACATCCCTACAACGATACTAGTACGGTTAGGTTGCAGGTTTTACATAGCGTAATGCACAATCAAATCTAACCACGGTAATCATGCCTTCACCATAAAGTACACATGCTGCTTTTGTAGAAAATAAATAAATAACTAAATAATAAATAAATAGATTGAAGTCTGCATGTCCATGTATGTCAATATTCGGGACCAGCCAGTCGATTACAATAGTTCATAACATGAACGTGTCTCATTCATTCATTTCAATAAGATGACTAGCCAGTCTCTTAGTTCTAACTAGGAACGCATGATCAATTAGTCAAGATAACCATCTTTATTAATGGTGACAAGGCATGAAAGTCATTTAGCATTAAATAGGGTCGAGTCTATAACTCTCGAGGTCAAGTTCCAGTCTCACTGGATATCCATATACCAATCCAGACACTTGGCACTAATACACAACCATAGGTATTAAAATATTAACATGCTAAGATTTTCGGGTTCATGCAAAAAGGCGTAAGAATATAATAGAAAATTATCATGCCAACATTAAATGAATAAAATATAGAATAAATAAAGCTCCCAAGTCAGAAAGTCATGCTAACAAGTCTAAGCTAAGTCCAAAAGTCACACAAGAATCGTATGCGTGAAAAGTACGCCAAGTCCGGCATGAAGGAGTGAGCGTAAAAGGAGTACACTCGGGTAAGCGTGGGCGTGAAAAGTGAGGCGTGACAAGTGATTCACGCACGCACGCTCAGCGTGAGGGTGAAAAGTTACGCACGCCAAAAGTCACGCACAATGTGATCGTGAAAAGTCACGCACGCAAGCTCAGGGACATGAGCGTGAAAAGTCACGCACTCAGTACAAAGACAGGAGCGTGACTCAAAATTCACGCAGCCAACGCGAGCGTGAATGAAAATACACGCACGCAAACGCGAGCGTGACTAAAAATACACGCACACAAACGCGAGCGTGACTAAAATACACGCAAACACGTAAAGACGTGTGCGTGACTGGGCTGATGTTTTACGCGGGCACGTAAGAACGTGTGCGTACAACATCTCCCGAACTCGCCCTATGGAGCCTTTGTTCCAGTGCCAGAGAAAAATACACGCAAAGTTGGGAGATCAAAAACCCATGACAACCGAGAATATAACAAATTAGATCTAGGAGAAACCAGCCACAGAAATCAAAAACGTTAAGAACTAATCTCTCTCAGAATCATGAGAGGAAGGGAAATGAACCACAAAAATGGTTCTCCAAGCAAGAAGCAAGATTGCACTTGCCTTCTCCTGCTGCTGGTAGGTGGTGGAGAGTAATGAGAGGAAGAAGTAGTAATGGTGAGAATGAAGTAATGAGGAGAGAGAAAGAGATGGAAGCTTTAAATAGGAAGGGGGTGGTAGGTGGGAGCTAGTGGGCCGGGTTGCACAGATCCAACCAAGCCGAAACCCAATAAGGCTAAAGCAGGAAATAAAATGTAGAAAATAAAATGCAGAAATAAAATACAGAAATAAAATTTGCAGAAAATAAATTAACATGGAATTTAAAGAGCAGATAATTAATTAACATGAAAATTTAAAAGAATTTAAATACAGAATAATACATGATAAATACTAAATAAATACACACGAGTTGTACATGTATAAAAATACGTATTTCGGGAACGGGGAGTGACAAGAATGTTCATTCTCCGTGTTAAATTACACGGAGAATGACATTCTCCATGTCATTTAACACGAAGATTGGTATTCTCCGTTTTAATTACACGGAGAATGGCAACCTCCGTGTTAAAATGCATGAGATGGCTCATTCTCCGTGTTAATCTAACACGGAGAATGGCATTCTCGATTTTAATTACACTGATAATGGCATTCTCCATATAGTTAAACACGGAGAATGTCATTCTCCGTGTTGAATTACACGGAGAATGGCATTCTCAGTGTTAAAACACATGAGAATATTCATTCTCCGTGTAAGTTAAAACGGAGAATGGCATTCTCTGTGTTAAAATGAATGCGAATGCTATTCTCCGTGTAATTTGAAACGGAGAATGGAATTCTCTGTGTTAATCTAACACGGAGAATGACATTCTCCATGTTAAAACGTATGAGAATATTCATTCTCCGTGTAATTTGAAACGGAAAATTCCATTATCCATGTTGAATTACACGGAGAATGGCATTCTCAGTGTTAAAACGCATGAGAATGTTCATTCTCCGTGTAATTTAAAACAGAGAATACCATTCTCCGTTGTAAATTACACAGAGAATGGCATTCCCAGTGTTAAAACGAATGAGAATGCTATTCTCCGTGTAATTTGAAACGGAGAATTCTATTCTCCGTGTAAAATTACACGAAGAATTGCCATTATGCATTCAAAAAACTGTGAAACATTAGATATAACAGACTTCAAAATAACACCATTGATATCAAAAATGTAAGAAATGTGTTCAAAAAACAATTATATAAAAGAAAGAAGGGCTGAATATGTATTAACGAGGGGGCACTGCCCCCTCAACCCCCGTAGAAGGACGTGGGGGGAGGGCAAGTGGTGTGATTGTGACTACCTAATTCAAAGCAATTCAGGCACCTCATCTTCCTCTTCTCTTTTTGCTTGTTCTCATAATTGCTCTTATAACGATCCGCCTTTGGACGGCCTGGGCCCCATTTCGGAGCAGGTGGTATAACCAAATCAGTTGGATTATTTTCAAACTATTTTTCACAATCTGGAACTAGACGAATTGTACATGAATATAGTTTCTTGTAGAAATCTGATGTCCAATACTGCTCCACAAAATCGTAAACTGATTTGCCCGAACCAAATCTGATGCATTGGATTGCATGGTTTCATGGGAATCTATATACCTTCCATCTGCGACAACTACAATGCCAATCAAGAAGATTCACCAGGTGTGAGGAAGTATCTGCCATCACTTCAAACTCGAAATCACCAGACCGATATACCTTATAAGACATGCCATTATCTGTAAGCTGCTTCAGCATATTCTCGGCGTATGGAGTCAATTTGCTATTTAAATCAATTGCATCCTTGTGGCGATCCGAAATCATCTTCATCATCTTCACTCGGATAACGTTTACAAGTGCTAAAAAAGACATTTTCTTCTCAGCCTTTATCCATGCATTGAATGACTCCGCACAACTAGAAGCAACCTCGTCGTACCTACAACCGGGGAAGAATGCATTTGACCAATGTTCAGGTTTTTGTTTATCCATCCAATTCACAACATGACCACAATTCAGATCATATATCTTCTTAACTGCTTGTTTATAACCACCTTTGTACAGAAAAAAAAAGAAATTAATTAAGAAGGAAGTCAAGGCACAAGCACATGAAAAAGGACCATTCTCCGTGTTATAAACACGGAGAATGGTCATTCTCCGTTCCAAATTAACGGAGAATGCATATTCTCCTTGTTAAGGAACACGGAGAATGCCATTCTCCGTGAGATGTAAACGGAGAATGGCCATTCTCCGTGAGATTTACACGGAGAATGGTCATTCTCCTTGTTAAAATAACAGATAATGCACATAAAAGCTCCATATATATGTCTGACTTACACACCTGGCGTTAGAGCATATATTGCTTGCCTCTAAGCTTCAAGTACATGCGGATACTTGCTGTCATTTTCTTTCTCCTTCAGCGGTATGTTATTCTCCATGTGATAATAACAATAGCTATGGTAAGCAGTAGGGAACACTTTAGGAACTTCAGAAACTAAACCGGTGCCTTGATCCGAAAGAAAAACGATATGCCTACTACATCCAACAACATTCTTGAGATTTTTAAGGAACCATTCTCAATTGTCGCCATCTTCGCCCGAGACTATACCGTAGGCAAGAGGGTAGAACTGTTGGTCACCATTCTTCGCTGTAGCAGACATCAAACATCCTCTAAAACTCCCTGTAAGGAAAGTTGCATCCAAATATAGTATCGGGCGACAATATTGAAAACCTTCGACGCAAGCCCCATATGAAAGAAAAAGTCGCTGAAACCTCATTGACGTATCATCTTTCTGAAAGGCGATAACGGAACCAATATTGGTTTCCTTTACCTTGTCGACATACCAGCACAAGTCAGTGTAAGCTCTAACATCATCTCCGTACATTTCTTGATGCACCAGCCTAATGCCATGGTATGCCTGCCCGTAGGTAAGAGATAAACCATAGTCAACCTTGAATTCATCGACAACTGATTTTGTCGACTTTTTAGGATCCATCCGAACAATGTTACTAACCAAAATTTTTACAAACTTTGCTGGAACAACTAGATAACCTTTATCCATATAGCCAACTCCACAATTGTGTTCTCCCACATACCTCTTCACCTAAAAAAATTGATTATCTTTCGAAATGGATATAGAATTGAAGCTCCACAAACAAGCATGGGTCTTATAATTCTTGCAGCAAACAGTGTACCTCCCCGGCTCAGATTTTAAAATATGGAATGGATGACGAGATTCAAAACATACCTTCCTAACAGCGTGTCTAACTTCTTCAACACCATTTAGAAAAATCTGACCAACGCTGGTAATTGATCCAGGCTACATATCCGATTTTCTCTTCTTTACTGTCTCAATTGAGCACTCATAAAATTCTACTACTCGTTTATCCTTTACAGTATGAGAACATCTACTCAAAGAACTAACAAAGGAAGACGAAAGTCCCATGGGAGTGCTTTGATAAGGAAAAGATGTCGATGAAGAACATGGAGAGTATACTTGCTCCACAAATAGATCAAAGCTCACGTCATGGGTACCATAGAAACCCCCAACCAATGACCGAAGCCAAAAATCACTGTCAACATACAGTTCAGTCCTATCGGAATGCAAAAACTTCAAACGAAAGGAAAGTGGATCCAAAGAAGTCCATCGATTGTACACTTGATACTTTAAAAATTCCACGGTACTTTTATATGTGACACGACAGAAAACTATGTCTCCCTTGAAACAAAGATTAACTAAACAACTTGAATCCATTCCCCCTCCTCATAACATAAAACAGAAGAGATCACAAAACAAGACAACACATTTCTGATCATTCTCCGTCTAAAACTAACGGAGAATGATTATTATCCGTCTAAAACTAACTGAGAATGCCATTCTCTGTGTTAAATTACACGGAGAATAGTCATTCCAGTATTTTAACGCATGAGAATGACCATTCTCCGTTTAATTTAAAACGGAGAATGTCATTCATCGTATTACATTACAAGGAGAATGTCATTCTTCCTGTTAAATTACATGGAGAATGACATTCCCAATGTTAAAACACATGAGAATTGCTATTCTCCGTATAATTTAATACGGAGAATGACATTTCCCGTGTTAAAACGCATGAGAATGATCATTCTCCGTCTAAAACTCACGGAGAATGATCATTCTCAAGGGAATTGGCCATAATCATTCTCCGTCTAAATATGATGGAGAATGATCTTTTTCCGTCTAAAACTAACAGAGAATGATTATTATCCGTCTAAAACTAATTGAGAATGCCATTCTCTGTGTTAAATTACACGGAGAATAGTCATTCCAGTATTTTTACGCATGAGAATGACCATTCTTCATATAATTTAATACGGAGAATGCCATTCTCCGTTTTAAATTAAACGGAGAATGACATTCCCCGTGTTAAAACGCATGAGAATGATCATTCTCCGTCTAAAACTCACGGAGAATGATCATTCTCAAGGAAATAAGCCATTCTCCGTCCAAAACTAACGGAGAATGTGCATTCTCCATCTAAATATGACAGAGAATGTTCTTTCTCTGTGACAAGTGAACGGATGATGACAATTCCAGTCATATTAGCACGACGAATATCATTCGCCTTCATATTCTCACAAAAGAACGAGATTAAATATCTTTCTAATCGTTTCTCAGTTGTAAATCTTCCTAACAAATTCAAATTCAGCAAAAAATTCGAGATATGCGAAGATGATGAATAAATTTCTACATATCTGAACTCTCACCTTGTTTTAAGATCTATAAAAAGACAAGAAGATATTCTCTCTACAATTGACCTAATCGTCGAAAAACTTCAAATCTCTCCACGATGATGATGATGATGATGATGATGATGATGATGAGCGATGATCAAAGTTCGACTGAAGAAAATCACAGTGAACTACGAACGATCTTTGAGATCTCTGCTGAAGATGAGAGCAATGGAATTCAGATCTCTCGTGAAGAAGAAGAAGACGAAAATCACAATCCAAATATGAGTTTTTAATTCAAAATTATATATATATGACCAAATTTACGCGAAGGGGTATTTGGTACTATGAAAATGTCAATTTTGTAAATACATAGCATCTAAAGGAAATCTTTGAATATTATAATTATGGGCATTTCATAAAAGCCATCCTGCGGGTGGGTTTTTTCATACAACCCAACCCCGAAATCGGGTTTCTCAGCAATTTTCAGTAAATAATATTATGTGTCATCTGACATGACAGATGACATGGTAAATTTTAACCCAAAAAGTTAATTATCCAATTAATTTAATGTTAATATTAATTAATGTTAATATTAATGTTAATTTAATGTTAATATTAATATTAATTAATGTTAATATTAATGATAATATTAATGTTAATGTTAATATTATTGTTAATGTTAACGATAATATTAATTTTAATGTTAATGTTAATATTAATGTTAACATTAATTTTAATGTTAATTTTAATATTAATATTAATTTTAATTTTAAAATTTGTCACATCAGCTGTCATATCAACATATCACGTCAGCTGCCATGTAAGGAAGGACGGTTTGGAGGTACAAATAGCATCATTCAAAAATAATTTCTTCCACCAATTCAAAGATTCATTCTTTTCCTCTAAAGATTCATTCCCTTCCAAAATTAATTGGAATTGTAATTTTCTAAAGGAAAGGAAATAACAAAAAATTAATTTCCTTTTCATTTTCTTTCCGCACAGCAAAGAGTCTCCCATTTCATAAGACAATTTATAAAAGTACTACAAAAGTTACTTATGGCTGTCCAGTTATTTACAAATTTGTCACTCAAAAAAATTAAAAAAAATTTACTAAAGGACTATCCATTACGGAATACAAGACTTACAAATTTTTTGACAGTCCTACTAATATAATTTTTGGCAGACTATAGAAATGTTCTACAGTCCTATATGTTATCATGACTGTAGAATTTTTTTACGGTCTTGTATCCATTATGTAGTTAGTGAGATCTGTCAAATTTTTTGACAGACCATTATATTGGTAGGACTGTCAAATTTTTTGACAGTCATGTATTCGTAATAGACAGTTCCTTAGTAACAAAAGTTAGTGGCAAATTTGTAAATACTTGGACAATTCCGAGTAACCTTTGCAGTGTTTTATAAATCGTCTTTCATAGACACCATGAAGTACATTGATCTATACAGCCTCTGTACTATACATAGTGTATGTCACGTTGACATGGTACAATGCACGCCAGGTGGGTGTTTAATAGCAGTACGTACATGGTGATCATGATGGAATTTCCTTTTATCCCTAACTAATCCCCTCACTTGTGTATTTAGTGTTGGCTGTGTGTGTTTGAGTCCAAACACACAAGCTTGCAGTTAAAATTCCTCTTTCCTATTATTTAGTCCCACATCGGCTGGGATGGACGGATGTTGGGAGTTTATATTATTTTGTTCTTTGTTGTTTCATTAAAAGTTGTGTATGGGTGCCATATGGGCCACACAAGCATGCCAATGCCGATTTGTTTTCTTCGGATTTGGGTTGGGTTGTGAGACCCTAACTTTTTCTTGCTCTTCATTGATTTCTGACCGTTATTAGAAACTGTAACGTTTGACACATTTAATCTGTCCAGGTTCATTGTATCACATTTTTTTTTATTTCATCATTATTTTTTTACGTTCAGTCTTAATTGCTCATAATTCCTGTACGTTGGACATCAACCTTTATATATCGAGTCATTTCTCTTCTTCCTACACCAAAATTTCTCTACGAAAAACTCTCAAATTCTCCTTTCCAAACCACTTTTGTTCTTCATTTTTCCGCTCTGGGCAGAGCGAAGTCGAGGTTCACTCTCTCTGTGTTGTATGTGACAAAAAGATATCGGTGGAGCGGAAATTTTACCACTAGGAGCAGTCGGACAAAATCTATACATAGACCCGGGTTAACTCTTAGGACAGTGCTACGTGCGCAACTTTCCCAGAGGCCGGTAACTTTACGTTAAATTTTATTTTTGCAGATTTCAAAAAGGAGAAAACGGACTAGTTTCTAACAAACAATCTAAGAGTTAATCCTTAGAAACATATAGTTTAATAGACCGCTTAGTATTCTATTTGTTGGAAGACTGTTAACCTTCTCTTAGTGTTCTATAACGTAGAACTCACCTTGCTGTTGCTTTAGCACCAAGTACATTTTGTATCCAAGCATGCACATGCACCATAAAATTCAGAAGATGTCGTCTGTGTAATATAGTTTGTTTCAATTATTAAATAACCAGCTTCAACCCTGATATCCCCACTCAATGTTTGAAACCAGATGGACATTTGCATCATTCATAATTCAACGTCTTGTTTGTTGCAAATTGTGCCAATAAATAGATGGCCAGGTTGCTAGATGACTCAGACTGTTATAGTCTTTACATAATGTATTTAAGGGGATACTTGTATAGAAGCAATTTTCTATAGTTCAACATCTTGTTTTGTTTAATATAGTTATGGATTTCATCATATAGGAGACCCCTATATGAGCACATTCATATGCAGAATGCCTATATAGAAGCAATTTTCTGGGGACACTTGAATTTAAGGAGCCAGAGTAATTTTAGACACCAAAACACGAACAATTCATGCTGTGGGTCACAACTTCTAAACGTGTTGACATATTTGATTACTTTTAGTACTATACACATCCCAATCATTTCTATTATAAATCTCCAACATGTATAAAATTCTATATGTTGCTTTTTCAGAAACCATTTGCACTCATTGAAGTATGGTTTTCTTCTATTATTTAAACCATAAGTTTAATGAAAGATAACATCGAAACAAATTGATATAACAAGTTGCTAGGTATCTTAATGTAAGAGAAATGGGTCCTCTTTCCACCCGCTTTGGTTCAGGAGGTTGTGATTAGTTTTGGGAAAAAGAAAAACCTCCTCTCTTTTTTTATTTACAAGAGAGGATGAAATCTCAATCGTCCACTTGGGTGTATGCATTGGGGATTAGGCAGTGGTCTCTCTTCTGCCCTTCCAAAGGGGAGAACCCCACCTACTATTAGACGTGAGACATGTTAAAGAAGAATTAAGAAGATGAAGAGTTAACTCACACAGCCACACCCACAAAGTTACAATTTTGTTGTTGTTGTTGTTGTCCGTAACTTAATATGCAAAGGTCAATATGTGATATATATATGCCTAAAATATTTTGATGATATTCAACTGCCTAAAGTTGCATTTGGGCTACGTCTTCAAGATTTCAATGATTTATATTTTGTAATTATAATGTGATCCATAATTGTTTTATTATACAGCTGACTTTAGTGACATTTTGAAATTTGAATGGAATATCCTTTATTTGAGAAATATTTGGTTCATGTCACCATTGTCTAATTATGGTGAATATCATGTTATATTTTCATGTGTTGTTTAAACATGCGGAGGATTTGATACAACATCTCCATACTTCAATTATTATTATTATTTTTTGCTTCTCATTAAATTTCTCTATGATATCTCTCCCAAATACAAGAGGATGTTTGCTCACCGGAGTGTATTCAATTCTATGAACTTTAATATGATTGGGTTCATAGATGAATAATATTCGTTATTTTCCAATTACATATTGGTACAAGACTTCCTGTATAAGGAGGCATCATTGGACGGTTTCATATCCTTGTCCATGTGATATTGTCTTCATCCATAACAAAAATGATTAGAGTGTTGCTATTAGGCAACTAAAAGTCATTTTGTTTGTCGCACCAGATTTCTTGAAATGTTACACATCCATCTGATATTGGTTCTTAACCACAATATGAACTAATGGTGGCCCCCATTTGTGATCTTTGTTCTTAAACTTCTGATACGTTGACACCCCATGGATTGGAGATACATGGTATTGAAGACAATTAGTTGATTGTTAATATTCAAGATCAATGTGATTGCTATTTGTTGTCAATTGTGTATGTAGGTCTTCCTAGTGTAAACTAGTTAAATATCTAGAAATCTATTTAATGCTTCTAAACTTGGATAACGACTCTCAACCTAAGAAGTAATGTCTAGATAATTGTGTTTTGTCATGGTTTGATGGTGTTTGTTCTTTGTGCCTTAATTTGAATGAAAAGGTGAAAAGCCTTCTCCACTTTCGGTGGCAATTCATTGATGAGTGCCAATAGCTGTAAACTTTGTTAAGCCATTCTGTTGTTAGACCTTCATTGACCTTCCGCTAAATTATTGCTAAAACGTGTGATAATTTTTAGCATATTATTAAGTATTATATTAATCATATAAATATAATATGTTGCATGATTGAAATTGTTTTAAGTCACCAGCATGATGGGTAATTATCTTTTGACATGTAGGAGAATAAGTGGAGCATATTTCATTTATGCTACTTAATCAGTAGTCAAGGCTGATAAATAGATGATCTAAAGAAAAAATATTATTGAAATTATTTCAACTCTGAAAATTTATAGCAAATTGTATTATTGTGTCAGAATGCATTGTTGTGCCGGAATGAACAAGTTTGGGCCGGTATCGATTCAGTTATATTTTGTTAATATGCAAACTAACATTTATTTTCTTGAATGCATAATCATTGAAATGTTTTAGTTTATATGAAAGGAGCAACATGTTAACGATGACGGTAATACAAATTTATTTGTGTGCTCTCTTATTCTTAACATGATCTTTCTAGTGTCATCTCTCCAAGTTAGAAACATTAGAGATTGTGACTTGTTAGGAAAAGCTCAAACATGCTAAGGATGAAGGTAAGTAAGACAAAAATTCTCCGCTCTATTATTCTAAGCTAGATGATTCTAAATTTCATTTTTCAAATTCTTGGATACTAATGGATGTTTAATAAGAATAATAGAATTATCTAATAAATGATGTACAAAATGATATTTCTTCTGAAGTGCTATTACTAAGCCAAAATCAAGAAGTACAAAATTGTTTCGATCACGTGGAAAGGTAATTTTTCACATTTACAATTCACATACTCTATTCATTTTGATTACAAAGTTTAGTTGGAAAAAATATATGAAGTCTATGAGCCATTATTCTTGGTTTTTGTATGTAGAATATGGAAATAATGGATAATATTCTTTCCTTGATCGGTTTACATGTTTGAACTTTAAATGATTATTGTGTCACATATTAGAATTTCTACCCAGACAAAGAAACCACAATATTGTTCTGTCACAATATTTAATTTTGTTGGGCAAACATTGGTTTGCATATAAACAGTAACATTATAATATCCTTTGACATGTTCAAATAATTTAGTCAAAGAAAATAGTTAGTGAGATTGCAAATTCCTTCAAATCTAAGTTTTGAAAGTTGAGATTATTTTGGGTACAAGCCGAAAGGGTCCTTCTGTTAATCGGGCATAAATAGCCCTAAGCGACACGATACTTAATCGTCCCCCTGTGGACCTCCGCTAGCTGGGAACCGGCCCCTACAGCTAACCCAAATTATGTTAGGAAAGAAGCACGAAAATCTTTCTCCAAAATAGAGAGTACCTGCGAGAGAACCGAGCAATACAACACACAAACCAAACACCAAACACAATCCACGCAGACACAGAGATTTTTTGACGTGGAAAATCCTTGCGGAAAAAAACCACGGGATGATTGGAGTCCAACCCTTGAGAAGCCTTCACTAATGAAATAAAGGAGTACACCCTCTACAAACTTCTTCCGATCCAATACAGATTCCCACAACATTTGGAAGCAAGAATAATTGATTACAAGGCTACGAAGAACAAAGATGACGAGTAGAGATTACCCGAACATGATCCTCTTTCGAAAACGGCCTTCAATCCTCCTTCTCTCCCAAAGTTGCAATGGCACTCTTGCCTCATTTCTCTCTATTTTCCTCAATGTTGTGTTATGTTGTGTTGTGAATAGGGTTAGAAAAAACCATGTATAAATCTCCTAATCCGCAGCAAAACCTGGACTGTAGGATACGATCCAACGGTATAAAAATATCCTAAAATCAGCCTTAGCCCGTCGACACAGAGTTTGGCCAGAACTCTGTGTTTTTGTGACAGAACTATTCTGGAACCAAGGGGGCAGAGTTCGGCCAGAACTCTGCCTCCCCTGTTCCAGAATGTACTCTGGTAGCTCCCGAGCTTCTTCTTCGTCTCCGAATGGCCTCGTCACCTCCCCGAGCTTCTTTGACACACAAACGACATTCGTCGCACTCCGGGGTCTTCTCCACATAGGTTGGGAACCCCACTTCTGTAGAGCTTTCTTCCCACTGGGTGTTGGTCATGGTATAATCTTCGACGAATACTACATCCCTGCTTCTGTAGGGCTTTCTTCCTACTGGGTCATAGAGTCTATAGCCAAACTCATCCCGACCGTAGCCGACAAAGATGTACTGCCTTGTCTTCGGCTCAAGTTTGGACCTCTTGTCCTTCGGTACAAGCACGAAGGCCTTAAAACCAAACACTCATAGGTGATTGTATGACGTCTCTTTGCTGTACCATACTTTGTCAGGCACATCACCCTGCAAAGGAGCACTAGGAGATAAACTAATAACATAAGCAGCTGTGAGAAGAGCCTCACCCCAATAACTGCCTGGCAAATTTGCTTCTGACAGCAAACACCGCACCCTCTCCATTAGTGTCCTGCTCATGCGCTCCGCTACACCATTGAGCTGAGGTGTCTTGGGCAGAGTCTTCTGGTGTCGTATCCCTTGCTCTCTGCAATAAGCATCAAAGGGACCAATATATTCGCCGCCGTTGTCGGACCGAACACACAATAACTTCTTGCCTGTCTCTTTTTCAACAGTGGCCTGAAACTCTTTGAAAGTGGGCATCACCTGATCCTGGATCTCTAAGGCATAGACCCAAACCTTCCTGGAACAGTCATTAATAAAAGTTACAAAGTAAGAAGTACCACCAATAGATTTTACCTTCGTAGGACCGCAGACATCCGAGTGAATCAACTCGAGCAATGCCGGCTTCCTTAAACTTGGGTGGCTTTGGAAAGACACCCTATTTTGCTTTCCAGCTAAGCAGTACGTGCACTTCTCCAACTTTATAGACTTGAGCCCTGGAATTACCTTCCTGTTCACCAAGTAGCTCATCCCCTTCTCGCTGATATGGCCAAGCTGCCTGTTCCACAACTCGATAGACGCATCAGAAATTGCATTTACCTCCAGTATCCCCTGTGCGCTCCCCTCCATATAGTAGAGACTGGACTTCTTGCTTCCTCTAGCAATCACCATCGAACCTCTAGAAAGCTTTCACTGACTATTCTCGAAGAGGCTGAAGAATCCCTCGTCATCCAACCTTCCAACCGACACCAGGTTGAAACGAATATCAGGGACATGACGAACATCTTTGAGAATAAGAACTACACCCATTTTCTTCCTCAAATGCACATCTCCAATGGCAACCGCCTTCGACACATCTCCATTGCCCATCTTCAATACTCCACAGTTGCCTGTCGTATAAGTGGCAAATAGTGCCCTGTTGTGAGATACGTACGCTGAAGCCCCTGAATTCACCAGCTAAGAATTGTCATCGCAGGCGAGGTTTGTGATAATCTCATCACCTACGACGATCACGTCGCCTCTATGTATCGAGGCTACCGCTGTAGTATTCTCATCTTGCTTTCCCTTGTCGCCCTTCTTTTCTCTCTTCCAAGCGAAATAGTTTCACTTGATGTGGCCCTTCTTGCCACAATAGTAATACTCCGAGTCCTCGTACCGACCCTTAGACTTCCCCCTGCTCTTGTCTCTGCCACCACCTGGACCCCTACTTTTTCTCCTTCTGCGGCTCTCTGAAACTAGTACCTCTGAGTGGTAGGATGTGGATGAAGTGCCCTGAGAACGTCTCTGCATCTTTTCATTCAGTACCCCGCTCTTGGCAAACTCCAGACTAACCACGCCTTCTGGAGCAGAAGCGATCATAGATACTCGTACGGTCTCCCACGAGTCTGGCAATGTACACATCAGCCATAGTCCCTGTGGTCAAACTTGACTCCCATCGAAGATAGCTGGTCAACCACCCCCTGGAAATCACTCAAGTGATCCGTAATAGACGCCCCATCTTTGTACCATAGACCCATCATCGTCCGGGTCAGGAACAACTTGTTTACCCCGGTCTTCTTCACGTACAAAGATTCCAGCTTATCCCATAACATCTTTGCGTGCTCAACATTGGCAATGTGGTTGTACACGTTCTCGTTAATGAACTGTCTGATATATCCGTACACCTATATGTTCTCGAATTTCCAGTCCTCCTTGGATTTATCAATTGGTCGCTCGGAAGCAAATACGGGCAGATACAGCTTCTTGACAAACAACAAATCTTTTATCTTGCTCTGCCAATAATGATAGTTGGTGCCATTCAGGTTCACCATGTGCACAGGCTTCGCGTCCATTTGTCCTCTCTAGTTTTCCTGTAAACTCCTGACACCCTTCTAAATTCCAGAAATTGGCTCTGATACCACTTTGTTGGAAAAGAAGCGTGGAAACCTTTTTCCAAACTAGAGAGTAACTGCGAGAGAACCGAGCAATACAACGCACGAACCAAACACCAAACACAATCCATGCAGACACAGAGAATTTTTGACGTAGAAAATCCTTGCGGAAAAAAAACCACGGGATGATCGGAGTCCAACCCTTGAGGAGCCTTCACTAATGAAATAAAGGAGTACACCTTCTACAAACTTCTTCCGATCCAATATGGATCCCCATAATACTTGGAAGCAAGAATAATTGATTACAAGGCTATGAAGAAAAAAGACGACGAGTAGAGATTATCCGAACATGATCCTCCTTCAAAAATGACCTTTAATCCTCCTTTTTCTCTCCCAAAGTTCCAATGGCACTCTTGCCTCTTTTCTCTATATTTTTTTTAATGTCGTGTTATGTTGTGTTGTGATTAGGGTTAGGAAAAACCATGTATAAACCCCCTAATCTGCAGCAAAACCTGGACCGTAGGATACGATCCAACGGTATAAAAATATCCTGAAATCAGCCTCAGCCCATCGACACAGAGTTCAGCCAGAACTTTGTGTTTTCGTGACAGAACTGTTCTGGAACTAGGGGGCAGAGTTCGGCCCGAACTCTGCCTCCCTTATTCCAGAACGTACTCTGGTAGCTCCCGAGCTTCTTCTTCGTCTCCGAATGGCCTCGTCACCTCCCCGAGCTTCTCTAACACACAGACGGCGCTCATCGCACTCCGGGGTCTTCTCCACATAGGTTGGGAACCCCACCCACTCCAACAAATTAATCAACACTTGATAAACTAAAGATTTCATAAGGTTGATTAGCAAAATCACTTAAATTATTATTCTAGTACTTAGACTGCCTTTTGTAAACATGGTAAGTAAAGATAAATCTTTAAACCCAAGACTGAAAGTTACTGTGTCTTTCTTTAAGAGGTGATAGACCCTGATGCGTTTTGGCTCACTATCTTAGGGCTTATATTTGGAATCACACACTTTGACTCTGATGACACAGAATATGATTTATGAGTAACCCAAACATCTGGCTTAATCAAATAAAAATTTTCTAAAGAAATGGACTATTATTGGTTTTATAGAATTCTTAAGTGTCTTTCTGAGTCATTATATAATTTTTTTCTTTTTCGGATATAAAGACACTAAAGATCATTAAGATCCAGTGTAAGGTTTCATATGTGGAACAACTTTGATACTCATAAGTTGATAGGTCAATGTAACAAACTATCATAGCTAGGAGTATCAAAGAATTTAAAATTGTATATTTAAACATAGCTTGTACTAAAGCTGAATGGATCAGATATCTTACTATGTACATATCAAATGGATCCAGGTATAAAGTTTACTCTTGCTATGGTTTCATGAAGAATTGAATAGATTAAGCATCTTATTATGCATATACATGATATACATATTTCTGTACCTGTCATTTTATAAATTATGCTAAAGAAATGGTAAAGCATGATCTTGTGAATTTTAAGATGAACAGGTACTTGCAGCTGCATTTCAAGACAATAAAAGATCCTAAAAGGCAAAAATGTGGTTCTTGATTATAAAATAACTTCACAAATCTCTTGAAGAAGAGTCTGTTTACTCTTGACGAAGAGTTTGTCTAGAAAATTATTTTTAGACTCATCGAAGGGAATGGGGTTAAGTCCATAAATTAGTCACCAGCAGTGGTAACCCAACCGAGTCTGACTTGAGATCCCAAGAACCCGGTTCAATGGGTAGGAACAAGTTGGACTAAGTGACTATTATGGAACATTGACCCTGAGATTAAATTCTATTAAAATAAATGCCCAAGCGGCTGTGTACATGAATACCCCATCCCTATGGTGACAGTGTTCCAGTGTGATATGGTTAGGGTGAGTTTGAACTCTTAATAGGTTCAAGAATGATTATGCAGGGTTGACTCCAATCACCAACCCTCACTGCAACAAAAAACCTATTTTACAACGTTTCATTTACAACGATTTTAAAAAATATTGTAAAAAGTGATATGATTTACAATATTTCTAATGAGAACGTTGTAAAATGTTGGTGATAACAACATTTTGTATTTAAATGTTGTGAATCTATTTTTTTTTTTTACAATAAGTCAGTATAAACGTTGTAAATTTAAACTTTAACAACTTTATTTGTGCGTAGTTAAATTTTTTTTGAAAGAGTTGTGGGAAGCAGGTTATTGGGTCCGAGCGTGATCCAAATATTTCACCAATTTTTTTCTCTTTTCATGTTCCCGCGGGTCTACATATATCTCCTTCTATATTTCCCCAAAACCAAAAAAGGGTTTATATCCCGCTTATACTTTCCCAAAACCGAACCCCTAATATTTTGCTCCCGCCAGAGAGAAGTCTCTCCCAATATTTTGCTCCCGCCGGGTCCAGAGAGAAGTCTCTCTTGGTGCTTTAGAGGAATCTTTCACTCGTTGCTCTGCAATATTTTTCTCTCGTCTTCATCTCCAGAGGCGGAGAAGTAAGTTCTTTTCTTTTTATTTTTTATTTTTTGTAGGTTCTTCTCTCTTCGTCTTCGACTCCATCTTGTCGATATTTTCTATGGACGTATAAATTTTCTTGTCCCAAATAATCGATGATATTTAAAACCCCTATTTTTAAAAAAAAAGAATTTGATTTGATTTTGGGTTATGCCCTAATTAAAATCCTAAAATTTGGTGCTTCCAGATCGATCAGTGGCCTATATAAATTTGGTGCCTCCATATCGATTGGTGACCTCCATAATTTTGGTACTCCCAAATCGATGAGAGAAATAAGTTATTTTATAGGTTAGGAATTTTATTATTACATTGGTAAATATGTTCTTATAATTATATTGTAGTTGGTCTGATTTTTCAGTCATCTAAATTTTTAGGTTTTCTTATTTGGTGGGAGAGTAACGACAATGGAGAAGTATTGAAGATTTGTTTTTAATTTTTTTATCTTGATTGGTTTTTTTAATTCCTTGTCATGATTAGTGTATATTATTGCAGGAATTGGTATTCATTACTGTCATCCCTACAACTCGACTGCTTTCAACAGGTTAGCGTTTTCATTATTTTAATATTCTTTAGTGGTCAATGAAATTTTGATATAATGCATGAGATGGAATGAAATATTGGAATATTAATTTTACAACCAAAAAGTTATCAATATCTAACTTTGTCATGTATTTTGATGTTTTCTTAGCGCTTTCTTGGATCTACTTCCTACACATCATAATCCATAGGATATTACATGCATGACTTCTTATATATAAATATATAAATTAAGATAAGAAATAAATGCATGTTCTGGTTCTAATCATTCATCCTTATCTCTGTTACAAACAATTTAAATGTCATTGAGGGAGCAACACCTTAACAATAATTTATCGTTAAACTATATACCCTTTTTTATTTAGTTACTTTCAATTTTCACTGATGAAAGATATGTCTAGAATCTCAAGATGCAAATGAAGTCGAGTGAA